>CM035840.1:47515034-47737534 GCA_020510985.1 Pholidichthys leucotaenia
CAGCAAACCTCCGTCTGGAGGGAAGAAGCTGAAAGTGGCAGCGTAAAGGGTGGGAGACATTATTTAAAATGGAGGTAGCAATCCTCTGTACCTGTCTGGTGTACAGGGATGTCAGGCTCAGCTGTGACTCACCAAGCAAACGACTGGACCATCTAACTACCTGATCCAAGGATTTCCTCTGTTTCAGTTTTATTTGACCAAACCATGACACTAAAGAAAAGGATAAACCCGATTCAATAAAAGTCCGATAAAACATTGTCATTATGATTCGGTTAATTTGGAAGCGTGCAAGTTTCCTTAACCCCTTGCACTCTGGTCAATTTCCCTAAAAACGCCAAAAAATAACGTACCCAAAGTAAATCAAAAGCTGTTCTTCAACCCTTTGCAGCATCTTCATGGGGTTGGTCTCATTTAAAAGAAAACACTTTGAATTTTTTGGCAAAACAGTCATAATCTCTCTAAGTGCTCCTGCCACTGAGTAACAGTCATCTAAACATACTGAACTTGAAGAAAATAAATTTCGCCTGGGTGTTTTTTTGGAAACAAATGCTTGCAAATAACACACAGCTGTCAGATCCGGGCTGGAAAATGCAACAGAAATATAGAACCAAGTGTTATCAAGCTGAGGTCAAAATTTTGTAACAATACCACAAAAAATGAATATATTACACAGCTTTTTCCTCAGGTTGTTCGCAGGCGTTTTTGAATTGTGCCAAATGGCACAGTTTGGAAAAACGTCTAACTTTTGAATGATTCAATATAGAAGCTTGATCTTGGGCTCTAATGAAAGGTGAAGGGCTGTGTGTGTGTGTGTGGGGGGGGGGGGGGGGGTTGTTTATTCATTCATGAATGAATGAATGAACAAACAAGCCCCCACACACAAAGGAGCATGCCACGTAAAAAATGTGTGGCTTTTTTTTTTTTTTACAAGAAAAAATAACCTACAGTGCACTAAAAATTATACTAAAATATCTGTAATGTAGAGGATAACAACTCCCACCCCCATCCCCCCGCTACAGAGGACGGACATCGCCCATCGCTGCATGACGGACCGCGGTGACGGTGCACTGCAGTCTACTACGCACAGTTGTACTAAAATATCTGTAATAATATCTGCAATCCGCTACAGAAGAGTAGCGGGGGGGGGGGGGCGTTCACAGTCCGGACGCCGCGATCCATCATGTAGCGATGACGCACAGTTGGAATTTACCGATCGGTCAAAAGTCATTTTGATTACAATTTTCAGGGATAAAGAATAATTTAGCTTACCTGTCCACAACAGCAGTGTCGCTGGCGAACTTCTCTTCCTCATTGTCAGATGAACATGACGCTGGTCCGCTTATTACGGACTCGTGGTTCTGGTCACGCGACCCGGTCAAACCATAATTCCATTATTGCGGTTTTGCGCTTCCATGATTGCGGTTTTGGCAAACGATTTTTCAAAACAAATAAGAACAGTAGTAAGAAAAAAAGACTGGCGAACACGTGTGTGTCACCCAGCGGCTTACACAAAACGGATTTTACGCATGGGACGTACGCTTTCAATTGTCGAAGTTCTCTGCTTCAGTTGGCTCGCTGCATTCGCAGCCGTTGGTAGGTGGGTCCTTCTTGCTAGGTTTTCAGTCATTGGTTCTTCAAGGTTTCAGAAACCCAATTCAAGGCTCTTATTAGTCGACTGAGAGGTCAATCAAATCTAAACCAATCAAAGCACTCCTTTGGCTTTCTGTTTGCGGCTGTGTCTGTAGTGGAAGAACGGAAATGCAGCTTTTTTTTTTTTTCAGTGCGCCCTAGGACGCAGAGACGTGACCGCCCGCGGTATCCCGGAGTGCAAGAGGTTAAACAATGCAAATGTTGCTGACCCTTTTTGCACACCCTTTCACAGTTCTCTTCAAAGTTAAAATTACTATCAATAATCGTCCCAAGATATTTGTAGGATTGTACACATTCAGTGGTCTTGCCTTTTAGTACAGTGACTTCGTGCCTGGGAGTTTTCTTCCTAAAGTCAATAATCATATCTTTAGTTTTTGTCGTATTCAGCTGCAGGTAGGAATCCTCACACCAGTGAACAAAATCATCAACTACTGGGCTGTGGCCACTCTCACCATCCTGGAGGAGACTGACAACAACGGAATCATCAGCATACTTTATAATGTGTCTGTTGTCATGTCTGCTCTGACACATGTTTGTGTACAGGATGAAGAGTAGTGGTGACAACACACACCCCTGAGGAGAGCCAGTAGAAGAGCACTTTTGGTCAGACAATGTACCATTGACCCTTATTCTCTGCGTCCTGTTGGTTAAAAAATCCAGAATCCAACCCACCAGATTATTGCTCAAATCAAATTGTTGCAGGAGCCTTTCAACTAAAATATGAGGTTGGATTGTATTAAAGGCGGAAGAAAAGTCCACAAATAAAAGCCTGGCGTGTGTCCCATTAAAATCCAGATGTTCAAAAAGCATGTTAAACATAGTGACAGTGGCATCCTCCACTCCTCTGTGAGGCCTGTAGGCAAACTGCAAAGGATCCAATACATGCTCAGTCTGCTTTAGGACCTCAAATCTGACCAGTTTTTCAAAAATTTTCATTAAAATTGAAGTCAAAGCAACTGGTCTAAAATCATTTACTGTTTTAGGACAGCTGGATTTTGGAACGGGGACAACCACAGCATCTTTCCAGATCTTAGGCACATGTTGTGTCTGTAAGGACTTATTGAAAATGTAGTGAAATACAGGACTCAGCTCATGTGCACAGGACTTTACCAAGCGCCCACATATATTATCAGGGCCCTGACTTTTGTTCACTTTTACAGCACAGAACGCCCTTTTAACATCCTGCACCTCAATATTAAAGTGCTGATTGTCTTTGAGTTTCTGTTTCAAACCTTGGGTTTGTGTGCTAAAATCAAAGGAGTCAAAACGACCATAAAAACAATTAAGAGCATTAGCCAGCTCTGTGTCTGAACTAAAACCATCTAAAAACACACAATTACTGTGCTTTGTGCTCTGTGAAGGCCTGCAATAGTTTTCATACTGGCCCAGGCTGAACCAAGTTTCTTTGTTGCCATCTTGCTTTCCAACTCTGATTTATAATTCTGTTTTGCTCTTAAAATTTCGGCCTTCAGCTCTTTTGTGGCAACCTGCAGCTCAGAAACAACCCCCTGTTTAAAGGCAAGTGCTTTCCTCTGTGAGCAGGATTTAACTGATTTTGTAACCCATGGCTTGTTGTTGGGATATATTTTGACATGTTTACGTGGAACGATCATGTCTCTACAGAAAGCCATGTATGAGCATGTCACGTCCACTGAAGAGTCCAAATCTTCTCCGCAGGCCAGTGTGAACACCTCCCAGTCCGTACAGTTAAAGCATTCCTGGAGGCAGTGCACTGAATCCTCTGTCCACACATTTATGTCTCTGGTCTTCACCTTGTCTCTTCTGAGAGCAGTTTTATATGTGGACAGCAAATGTACACAGTTGTGATCTGAGGATCCTAAAGGAGGAAGGGGAATAGATTTATAGGCCCTCTCAATGGATCCATAGCACAGGTCCAATGTCTTTTTTTGCCTGGTTGGGCAGGAGACATACTGATAAAAGTTTTTAAGTGTCTTCTTTAAAGAAATATGGTTAAAATCCCCTAGGATAAAATTTGGAGCCTCTGGGGAAATCGACTGCAACCGCAGTATCACATCAAAGACGGTGCTGGAGGCGGAGTCAGCATCTGCCCTTGGGTGAATGTACACAGTCGTTATGAAAAGTTGGGGGAACTCGCGGGGCAGATAAAAGGGGCGTAGTGACATGGACAGAAGCTCCACATCGGGTGTACAGATGCGCTCTCTGACCGTGACAGATGTACAGTACTGTTTATTAAGGTATAAACATACGCCACCCCCCTGACGTTTCCCCGTTACCTCTTCCTGCCGATTCGAGCGAAGTGGGGCTCCAAAGCCGTCAATACACAGGTCCGCATCCTGGTCATGCGCCGTAAGCCACGTCTCCGTGTAAGCCATGACACAGCAGTTCTTGAAATCCTCCTGATATCGTACATTCTCTTGAATTTCATCCACTTTATTTCTCAGGGATTGTACGTTCCCCATAATAATGGAAGGAAGAGGAATGCGGTTAAGCTGACTCCTCCTCAGGCTTAATCTTATGCCACCACGCTTTCCGCGTTTCCTCCTCTTGTCTCTCTTTTCATCGCTGTGTCCATGAAAATCTCTTAAAATAAAGTCCGGCAGTTGCGGCATGGACTCAAACACAGATGCTGCATTATCCAAGTTCCCTTGTTTGGTGCTGCACCAGCATTCCAGGCGCCTTCAGATGGCGCCAAACAAACCGAACTATCCACGGAATACACATTTGGTCCTTTAGTCTGGACCAAACAGTGGCCGTGTGAATGCGCCCTGAGAGCGATGACACCAAATTTAACACACCTGCTCCCCATTCACACCTGAGACCTTGTAACACTAACGAGTCACATGACACCAGGGAGGGAAAATGGCTAATTGGGCACAATTTGGACATTTTCACTAGAGGTGTACTCACTTTTGTTGCTAACGGTTTAGACATTAATGGCTGTGTTGAGTTATTTTGAGGGGACAGCAAATTTACACGGTTATACAAGCTGTACACTGACTACTTGACATTATATCATCATCATCATCATGACTTGACTTTATATCAAAGTGTCATATCTTCAGTGTTGTCCCATGAAAAAATATAATAAAATATTTACAAAAATGTGAGGGGTGTACTCACTTTTGTGAGATACTGTATGTGTAAATGCACCTCTTTTTTATTGTTTACTCATTGGACAGGTATCTCCAGAGGGTGGTAAATCACCCATCACTTCTGCAAGATCCTGATGTTAGAGAGTTCTTGGAGAAAGAAGAGGTAAGTGACATTAGTTTCAGGTCACCTGTAGCTCTTGAGGCCACAACCACCTCCTTGTGACTTTGAGTTTATGTGGGAAGTTGTCCCAAATTTACAAGACATAATGGCTAATTTCTAAGAAGGAAAAAAAAGAGATGATTTATCATATAACAAATTTAATGAAAAAGTTCCAGTTTACAAATGGAAAAATATGCAGATTTACAAACTTAAAAAGTTGCAAATTTCATTTACAAGAAAAATCGCAAATTCTTAAGAAATAAAATTTACTTGAATAGTTCACAAATTTATCCCCAAAACAATTTTATGAGAAAGTGTTAGATTTACAACAAAACAGTCACACCCTGACAAATGAAAATTTGCAAATTTATGGATGGAAAAAAATGTACATTTATACATAGAAAATGTTGTACATTTATGAGAAAAAGTATTACATTTTTTTTCCACAATATCTTTATTGAACCTTTTTTTCTTTTTTAAACAAACATGATACAAACAATCAAACACTAACACCAAAGCACTACAAAAAAAAAAAAATGCACTAAAAAACACCAACAATCACCAACAAAGTCAAACCCTCAACAATGCTCCTCTGTTTAGTCCAGACAATCCAACACATAAGCATACATATTATATTCACCAGTTTGGAATTTACAAGGTCCGCACATATCATTCACCTTCTTCTTCAAGAGTTATGTTTAAATTTTTTACATAATCAATAAAAGGTCTCCATATATTCTCAAACACAATTTCCTTTGATTTCAGTATATATGTTATTCTTTCTAATGGAAGGTTTGTTAACATCTGTCTTAACCACTGAGTCACATCTGGTCTATAAGTCTTTTTCCATAATAGTGCAATACATTTTTTGGCATTAAGCAAACTGAGGTCTATGAATGTTCTTTCACTTTTATTAAAATTATGCTTTTCTGGGTACAGACCCAACAAAAACAGTTTAGGATTCAATATGATTTGTTTTGAGATTATTTTTTCAATTGTTACCCTCACCTCTTCCCAAAACATTCTTATTAATCTACATTCCCATACACAATGAAATAGAGTTCCTTTACTTTCCATACATTTTGTGCACGTATCTGGTATATTTTTGTTATATCTATTTAACTCCTCCGGTGTAACATACATCCGCATTAACCTTTTGAAGTGTATCAATTTAAGGCGTACATTTATTGATTTGGTTTGAGCTTCTGTACAAGCCAATTCCCATTGTTCCTCTGGAATTTCAGTTTGCAGATCTTCTTTCCAGTAGTTTAATCTTTTCAGTGAGTTTTCACTTGAAAATAGTGTCAATGAGTTATAAAACTCTGAAATAATACCCTTTCTTTTACTATCTTTCATCAACATTTTTTCCAAGGATGAATAGATAGGTCGAGTGAGAGCATTATTTTGATTTGATCGAATAAAGTTTCTAAGTTGAAGATATTTAAAAAAATGTGTTCTATTGAGATTAAATTTGATCCTCAACTCTTCAAAAGACATTATGTTTTCTGCACATGGCAAATATAAATCCTGGATCTTTTGTATCCCTTTTAAATTCCATACTTTAAATACAGCGTCCGCTCTCCCTGGTTTAAAATATTGATTACCCCATATTGGACTAAATTGTGACAATAACTGTGGTTCTTTTAAATAGTTTTTAGCTTCACACCATATTTTGATCATATGCTTTACAAATGGATTTTTAACTTGTTTTTGTAATTTTTTTGCCGAATCTGAGTATATGAATATGGGAAGAGGTAAAGGTAAATTGTATGATTCCATTTCAGTCCAGTGAGGGAGATCATTTGATGAAAAATAATATGTCATAGACCTCAGTTGTGCCGACCAATAATACAACATAAAATTTGGACATTTCAGACCTCCACGATCAAATGGTAAATATAATAAAGACAGACGTAATCTAGCCCTCCTGTTGTTCCATATAAATTCCACTAACTTTTTTTTAATTCTTGAGAATAAATCTAAAGGTGGTGGTAAGGGAATGTATTGAAATAAATAAAGTATTTTAGGTAAAATATTACTTTTAAGTATATTAATTCTCCCGATCATCGACATTGGTAGTGACATCCATCTCTGAAGTAACTCATCAATATCTGTCATTAAGGCTTCATAATTGACACTGGCGACTGATTCTAGCTTAGGCACAATTTGGATTCCTAAATATTTGAACTGATTTACAACATTGAATTGATTTACCTCAGGGGCTGGGTAATTTCTCTGGGTCTCATTTAGCATTAATATTGAAGATTTAGTTTTATTTATTTTATATCCTGATATTTCCCCAAAATTCTTTATTAAATTCAACAAGGTTGGAATTGATTTTTTGAGATTCGACATAAACAAAATTATGTCATCGGCATACAGGGAGATTTTATGTTCTGTTGGTCCAACTTTAATTCCATATATTTGTGACTGTAGACGTATCAAAAGTATTACATTTACTTAAAGGCCATACATTTATGAAAAAGGAACTTAATAAGAAAAATGAGATAAATTTAAAAAAGCAGTTCCAGATTTACAGATGAAAGCTGCAAATTTCTGAATGAAAGCGGTGCAGATATACAAGGACAAAATACCAAATTTACATTCAGATTATTTATTTTAATAATATTTACTTTTAATAATTTTAATAATATTTACTTGAAAATGTCACAGATTTACCAAAAACACACCACACAGACACTGTGTGTCTGTGTGTGTGTGTGTGTATATATATATTTTATAGTAATATGTACATATGTATATTAGCTGCTCTTGCTTGCTTGTTTTTTTCTTGCCTTCTGATTGTTGCTCTGAGTGTTGCTATCCCTGTGCTGTTGCAATCCTGGAATTTCCCCGTTGTGGGACTAATAAAGGCTTATCTTATCTTATCTTATCTTAAAAAGTCACAAATTAAAAAAAAAAAAAAAAGCAAATTTACAAATAAAGTCGCAAATTCACTAAAAAATAACAAATATTTTAGAAAAAAAAGTAGTAAATTTGCATAGAAAAAAGATGCAGTTGCAAGAAAAAAAATTATCAGGAAGAAATGTTACAAAATTACCTGGTTGGGGGCTTTCATACTTAAAAAGAGAAACAAATTTACAAGTAAAGTTGGAAATCTTGGCCAACAAATGTTTTGCTTTTCATATAAGACCCCTAACCGAGACACCAGTGTTTGACTTGAGAAATGCACGTTGAAATAAAGGAGTGTGTATTTCTCTTATTTCTACTTGATGCTTTTGTGTATTTGTAGTTTTACCATATTGTCATGATGCATAAAGCTCTATGATACTGTGCTTTTGTGTTTCCAGCTGCCCAGAGCGGTGAGCACTCAGGCTCTGAGCGGAGCCGGCTTCCTGAAAATGATCAACAAAGCAACGGACGCCGTCAGCAAAATGACCATCAAAATGAATGAGTTTGACGTGGTGAGTTCAGCTGGAAACGCTCAGTCCTGCTCGTCACTGTTGTTTTCTTTTCCTCAGTAGCTCAACTGAGTGAAGAAATCTCCATATCTCATTTCCTTTAACTTCTTTTTTTCATTCAGTAGAACTTGAATTGCTCTGCCGTAGTGTCTTAGGATGGAATTGAATTTAACTTTATTTAAGTGCATTTCCAAATCTTTCTATATTTTTTTTTTCTTGTTTTGAAATGCACACAGCTCTAAGCACTATTTCCGTTACAGGAACCAGGAATCAATTTTAAAGGCCAGGAACTTGATAAGGGTCAGTCCTGGATTTGTCCCTCTCCCCCAACGTGCCTCTGTTATGGGGGTGGGAACCATCAGTCTCCAGAGGATTTGTTCATGACATAGTCACCTGATGCAGTGTGGCAAAGTAAAATGCATTTAAAATATGTTGAAATCATACAGAAATGATGATGCACAAAATCAATGTAAAGTGAAGTGTTTGGGACCAACTTGCCACCGCTGTTGTTTATTTAATAATTACAGAGGAATGGATCAATCATAGGCACTGACTGGCCGACTGTGCGTCCACTCGCCGACTACAGACAGCCCGAGCTGCTGGCCTTGCCTCTCCACTGTGTTCGTGCTGCCCCGGTGCATACGTGGCCGCATATTATATACAATCGATCTGGCCATTCCTCTCCACAATCATGGTAGTATTGACTTTTAAATTTATGTAATTATATGGCATAGCTGCGCAAACGCACCAGAAGGAACACCAGCAGGGACTGCATCTCCTGTTGGTTGACTGTGTGCGTTCACATCCCAGCGAATGACAGCGATAGCGGCCAGTGTTATGCGCCGTGCTGCTCTACTACAAGTACCAATGTCCTCCCGAAGCTCACGCTGCACAGCTGCAGTGTGAGCTTCAATCGTTCAGACCCTCTGCAATCACATCAGCATATTATATTATATTATTTATATATATATATATATATATATATATATATATACAGTGGTGTGAAAAAGTGTTTGCCCCCTTTCTGATTTCACATTTTTTGTATGTTTGTCACACTTAAATATTTCAGCTCATCAAACAAATTTAAATATTAGACAAAGATAACACAAGTAAACACAGAATGCACTTTTTAAATGGTGTTTATTATTAAGGGTAAAAAAAATCCAAACCTACATGGCGCTGTGTGAATGTGACCCCCCCCCCCCCCCATTAAAACATAAATTAACTGTGATTTATCACCTCTTTGGAAAGCTGAGTTCAATTTCTCTAACCACATCCTGGCCTGATTACTGCCACACCTGTTCTCAATCAAGAAATCACCTAAATAGGACCTGCATGACAAAGTGAAGTAGACCAAAATAGTCTCAAAAGCTAGACATCATGCTGTGATCCAAAGAAAATCAAGAACAAATGAGAAAAAGTAATTGAGATCTATCAGTCTGGAAAAGGTTATAAAGCCGTTTCTAAAGCTTTGGGACTCCAGCGAACCACAGTGAGAGCCATTTTCCACAAATGGCGAAAACATGGAACAGTGGTGAACCTTCCCAGGAGTGGCCGACTGACCAAAATTACCCCAAGAGCGCAGCGACGACTCATCCAAAAGGTCACAAAAGACCCCACAACAACATCTAAGGAACTGCAGGCCTCACTTGCCTCAGTTAAGGTCAGTGTTCATGACTCCACCATAAGAAAGAGACTGGGCAAAAATGACTTGCATGGCAGAGTTCCAAGACGAAAACCACTGCTGAGCAAAAAGAACATAAAGGCTCGTCTCAGTTTTGCCAGAAAACATCTTAATGATCCCCAAGACTTTTGGGAAAATACTCTGTGGACTGACGAGACAAAAGTTTAATTTTTTGGAAGGTGTGTGTTCCATTACAGCCGGCATAAAAGTAACACAGCATTTCAGAAAAGGAACATCATACCAAGAGTAAAATATGGAGGTGGTAGTGCGATGGTCTGGGGCTGTTTTGCTGCTCCTTCAGGACCCGGAAGACTTGCTGTGGTAAATGGAACCATGAATTCTGCTGTCTACCAAAAAATCCTGAAGGGGAATGTCCAGCCATCTGTTCAGGACCTCAAGCTGAAGAGCACTTTGGTTTTGCAGCAGGACAATGATCCAAAACATACCAGCAAGTCCATCTCTGAATGGCTTAAGAAAAACAAAATGAAGACTTTGGAGTGGCGTAGTCAAAGACCTGACCTGAATCCGATTGAGATGCTGTGGCATGACCTTAAACAGGCGGTTCATGCTCGAAAACCCTTGAATGTGGCTGAATTACAACAACTCTGCAAAGATGAGTGGGCCAGAATTCCTCCACAGCGCTGTAAAAGACTCCTTGCCAGTTATCACAAACGCTTGATTGCAGTTGTTGCTGCTAAGGGTGGCCCAATCAGTTATTAGGTTTAGGGGGCAATCACTTTTTCACACGGGGCCATGTAGGTTTGGTTTTTTTTTTTCCCTTAATAAACACCTTCATTTAAAAACTGCATTTTGTGTTTACTTGTGTTATCTTTGTCTAATATTTAAATTTGTTTGATGATCTGAAACAATTAAGTGTGACAAACATACAAAAAATTGAGAAATCAGGAGGGGCCAAACACTTTTTCACACCACTGTGTGTGTATTTTTTTTAAGCATTAGATCATCACTATTATCACTTTCTGGTCAAATTTGGCACTTCTCATTTTCTTCTGTTTTGCTTACGTTGTGATGTCAAGATTCATCCAGTCAACATCGAGTCAGTCCTAAAACCCACCCAGCAGTTTACGGGGCCGCAGTACCTACCCTGGGCCAGGGCCTTATTTCACCTCATACGAGTTCCTGAAAACTTCCCTTTTGGGGAGGTTCCTGTTGTGGAAATGGAGCTCTACTGTTGGGTCCGAATTGTGTTTTGTTTTGTTTTTTCCTTCATGCAGTGGTTTGAGGACAAGCTGCAGGAGGTGGAGGCTGCAGACCAGCAGTTCAAGAAGCTGCACACACTGGCCGAATCCCTGGTTGTTCACAGAAAAGGTTTTTCTTTTATGCAGTGGCACTTCATTACTTTTGCAGTGAAGATACTTTCAGTGTGTGTGTACCATTATGTTCTGTTAACTGAGTGTTTTTCTGCCATGGTGTCTTTTTTTTTTTTTTTTTTTTTATTGTTAATATGGACATAACAAATTACATTAGCACAATCACAAGGAGAGACCAGATGTTTTGCATAGGTATATATAGCACAAGTGCTAATTCTCAACACCAGTCCATAGGTGGCTTATATCGGTCATAAATTAGCCTATACATACAAAATTTATAAGCTAATTAAAATTATAACTACATGACAAATTATAAATAGAGCAAGAGATCCATGATTACAACAAACACAACAATTCAGACTAGACATGCACACATTGCTGGTGGGATTTTAGCCAATCTTTAACGCCTCTGTTGAAGAGGTTGGCATTTGTCTCCAATTTTAAGTGAGTTGGCAGAGAGTTCCATAAGTTTGCCCCTTTTATGGCGAAAGCAGACTGACCAAATGAAGTTCTAGACATGGTGACAATGCAGTCACCGTTGATGGAAGCTCGTGTGCATGCTCTGCTAGAGCTCGAGCGTCTAGCCACCAAACCAGAGCAAGGAGGTGAAACAAGATTGTATAGACATTTAAAAACCAGTCTGATATTACAGAAGATAATAAAATTTTCAAAAGTAAAAAGATTGTTCTTGACTAAAATACCACAATGATGCCACCGCATTGGTTTGCGGTCCAAGATTTTTATAGCCCGTTTATATTATATTGCAGTTATGGGTTTTAGTGTAATTTGAGATGTTTGTGACCAAGATGTGATACAGTATGACAGATGTGAAAGAATCATCGCGTGCATATATGTATGTATTTGTTAGTACATCTGCTTAGAGGTGCAAAAGTTACAACATTTCTATTCCAACAGCTTGTAGATTTGTTTTTTTTTAATGAAAGATTCATTTTGAATTTTTTTTTTTTAAATTAAACAAAAAGTAATCGAACCATCAAATAAGTTTAAAATGGAAGTAATAACTGTAAATGGCATTTTTTTTTCATGCAAATTTTTTTTTTTTTTTTTTTTAAGTACAGTGCATCTGGAAAGTATTCACAGCGCTTCACTTTTTCCATGTTTTATGTTACAGCCTTATTCCTAAAGGGATTAAATTCATTTTTTTCTCAAAATTCTCCACATAATACCCCATAATGACAATGTGAGAAAAGTCTGAGATTTTTGCAGATTCATTTTTAAAAAAAACCCAAAACTTAAGAACTCACACGTACATAAGTATTTACAGCCTTTGCTCAATACTTTGTTGATGGACCTTTAGCAGCAATTACAGCGTCAAGTTTTTTTGAATTTGATGCCACAAGCTTGGCACTATCTTTGGGCAGTTTGGCCCATTCCTCTTTGCAGCACCTCTCAAGCTCCATCAGGTTGGATGGGAAGCGTTGGTGCAAAGCCATTTTCAGATCTCTCCAGAGATGTTCAATTGGATTCAAGTCTGAGCTCTGGCTGGGCCATTCAGGGACATTCACAGATTTGTTCTGAAGCCACTCCTTTGATATCTTGGCTGTGTGCTTAGGATCTTTGTCCTGCTGAAAGATGACCCGTCGCCCCAGTCCGAGGTCAGGAGCGCTCCGGAGCAGGTTTTCATCCACGATGTCACTGTACATTGCTGCATTCATCTTTCCCTCTATTCCTGACTAGTCTCCCAGTTCCTACTGCTGAAAAATATCCCCACAGCATGATGCTGCCACCACCATTGGCGTGGTTATGTGTGGTGCCTGGTTTCCTCCAAACATGACGCCTGGCATTCACGCCAGAGTTCAGTCTTTGCCTCATCAGGCCAGAGAATTTTGTTTCTCATGGTCAGAGTGTCCTTCTGGTGCCTTTTGACAAACTCCAGGTGGACTGCCATGTGCCTTTTACTAAGGAGTGGCTTCTGTCTGGCCACTCTACCATACAGGCCTGATTGGTGGATTGCAGCCGAGATGGTTGTCCTTCTGGAAGGTTCTCCTCTCTCCGCAGAGGAACACTGGAGCTCTGACAGAGTGACCATCGGGTTCTTGGACACCTCCCTGACTAAGGCCCTTCTCCCCCGATCACTCAGTTTAGACGGCCGGCCAGCTCTAGGAAGAGTCCTGGTGGTTCCGAACTTCTTCCATTTACAGATGTTGGCCACTGTGCTCATTGGGACCTTAAAAGCAGCAGAAATTTTTCTGTTCCCTTCCCCAGATTTGTGCCTCAAGACAATCCTGTCTCTGAGGTCTACAGACAATTCCTTTGACTTCATGCTTGGTTTGTGCTCTGACATGCACTGTCAACTGTGGGACCTTATATAGACAGGTGTGTGCCTTTCAAAATCATGTCCAATCAACTGAATTTACCACAGGTGGACTCCAATAAAGCTGTAGAAGCATCTCAAGGATTATCAGTGGAACCAGGAAGCACCTGAGCTCAGTTTCGAGCTTCATGGCAAAGGCTGTGAATACTTATGTACATGTAATTTCTTAGTTTGTTTTTGTTTGTTTTTTTTAAATAAATTTGCAAAAATCTAAAAAAAAAAAAATTAAAAAAAAATCACATTGTCATTATGGGGTATTGTGTGTAGAATTTTGAGGGGAAAAATGAATCTAATCCCATTTTGAATAAGGCTGTAAATAACAAAATGTGGAAAAAATGCAGCACTGTGAAGACTTTCCGGATGTCCTGTAATTTCAAAAGTTATCTTGTTGCAAATGTGCAGGTTTTTTTTCTTGTGAAACTGAGGTTTTTTGCCATGAATTTCCAATCTTTTTTCCTTGTAAACGTACAAATCTCAGGTGTGTGGTTGGGGTTTTTTGTAAAATTGCCCCTTTCTCATAAAATTGACATTTTTTTGTGCCCATCCATCCATCATCTATCGTTTTTCCGGTAAAACGAAAAACAAATTTGTGTTTTTCTCTTAATTTTGCAGGGTTGATTTTTTTTTTCATTAAGTGGCTTGCAAAAATTTGGTCACCTCTTGACAAATAGCACATTTTGAGATTATGTAGGTCTGTTTAATTGTGTAGGGTGCCCAGACTTTTGTACATGCCACATTTTTTTTCAGTTTATTAAATAAAAAGTAAGAATTAAAGATTGCTCATGCTATTTCAGTTTTTCATTATTCTGCCAAGACTGTTTACACCTTTTCAGTTAGTGATCCCAGGAGCTATGCTGTCCGGGGGCAATTTGCCTCTGATAGGGTCTCCCAAGACAAACTGGTTCTGGGTGAAGGGCCAGACTAAGAACGATCCAACAGACTCTCATGATAAATTGTATATCAAGGATTCAGTGTACCCCGCCCGGTATGGGGTTACCAGGGCCCCACCCTGGAGCCAGGCCTAGGGGAGGGGCTCGAAGGCTAGCGTCTGGTGGCCGGGTTTCCACCCATGGGACCCGGCCGGGCTCAGCCCGAAGGAGTTACATGGGTCCGCCCTCCAGTGGGTTCACCACCTGCAGGAGGGATCATGGGGGTCCGGTGCTATGTGGATTAGGTGGCGGTCAAAGGCGGAGACCTTGGCGGACTGATCCCAAGCTTTCTAAACTGGCTTTTGGTACGTGGAATGTCACCTCTCTGGTGGGGAAGGAGCCTGAGCTGGTGTACGAGGTTGAGCGATACCGGCTAGATATAGTCGGCCTCACCTCAACACACAGCTCTGGTTCCGGAACCAGTCTCCTGGAGAGGGGCTGGAGCTTGGCCTTTTCTGGAGTTGCCCCGGGCGAGAGGCGACGAGCAGGGGTGGGTATTCTTGTATCGCCCCACCTTGCTGCCTCTATATTGGAGTTTTCCCCGGTGGACGAAAGGGTTGCTTCCCTACGCCTTCGGGTTGGGAAACGGGTCCTGACCATCATTTGTGCCTATGCACCAAATGATGTTTCAGAGTACCCACCCTTTTTGGAGTCTGTGACTGGGGTGCTGGAGGGTACTCCTCCTGGAGACTCCATTGTCCTACTGGGGGACTTCAATGCGCATGTGGGCAACGACAGTGAAACCTGGAGAGGGGTGATTGGGAGGAACGGCCTGCCCGATCTGAACCCGAGTGGTGTTCAGTTATTGGACTTCTGTGCTAACCACAGTCTGTCCATAACGAACACCATGTTCAAGCATAAGGGTGTCCATATGTGCACCTGGCACCAGGACACCCTAGGTCGCAGGTCGATGATCGATTTTGTTATCGTATCATCAGACCTGCGACCGTATGTCTTGGACACCTGAGTAAAGAGAGGTGCAGAGCTGTCAACTGATCACCACCTGGTGGTGAGCTGGATCCGATGGCAGGGGAGGAAGCCGTTCAGACCTGGTAGACCCAAACGTATAGTGAGGGTGTGCTGGGAGCGTCTGGCTGAGGCCCCTGTCCGGGAGGTCTTCAACTCCCACCTCCGGAAGAACTTCAACCACATTCCGAGGGAGTCTGGAGACATGGAGTCTGAATGGGCCATGTTCTCCACCTCTGTTGTTGAAGCGGCGGCCCAGAGCTGCGGCCGCAAGGTGGTCGGTGCATCTCGTGGTGGCAACCCCCGAACCAAGTGGTGGACACCAGTGGTGAGGGGGGCCATTAAGCTGAAGAAGGAGTCCTATCAAGCTTGGTTGGCTTGTGGGACTCCCGAAGCAGCTGAGGTGTACCGGCAGGCCAAGCGGAGTGCAGCTCGGGTGGTTGCTGAAGCAAAAACCCGGGTATGGGAGGAGTTCGGTGAGGCCATGGAACAAGACTTTCGGTCGGCTTCAAAGAGATTCTGGCAAACTGTTCGGCGGCTCAGGAGGGGAAAGCAGCTCCCCGTCCACACTGTGTATGGTGCGGATGGGACACTGTTGACTTCAACTGGGGATATCGTTGGGCGGTGGAAGGAATACTTCGAGGATCTCCTCAATCCCACTGATACGCCTTCCACAGAGGAAGCAGGGTTTGGGGACGAGGGGGATGACTCGCCTATCACAGGGGCTGAGGTCGCCAAGGTGGTTAAAAATCTCCTTGGTGGCCGGGCCCCAGGGGTGGACGAGATTCGCCCTGAGTACCTCAAGGCCCTGGATGTTGTTGGGTTGTCATGGTTGACACGCCTCTGCAACATTGCGTGGAGGTCGGGGGCAGTGCCTTTGGCATGGCAAACCGGGGTGGTGGTTCCTCTCTTCAAAAAAGGGGACCGGAGGGTGTGCTCCAACTTTAGAGGGATCACACTCCTCAGCCTCCCTGGGAAGGTCTATGCCAAGGTACTGGAGAGGAGAGTCCGGCCGTTGGTCGAACCTCGGATTCAGGAGGAGCAATGTGGTTTTCGTCCTGGCCGTGGGACATCGGACCAGCTCTTTACCCTCTCGAGAATTCTTGAGGGTTCGTGGGAGTTTGCCCAACCAGTTTACATGTGTTTTGTGGACTTGGAGAAGGCATTTGACCGCGTCCCTCGTGGATTTTTGTGGGGGGTGCTTCGGGAGTATGGGGTATCGGGCTTGTTGTTACGAGCTATTCGGTCTCTGTACGACCGTTGTGAGAGTTTGGTTCGTATTGCCAACACTCGGTCGGAGTCATTCCCAGTGAGAGTTGGACTCCGCCAGGGCTGCCCTTTGTCACCGATCCTGTTCATAATTTTTATGGACAGGATTTCTAGGCGCAGCCAGGGAATGGAGGGTGTCATGCTTGGTGACCACAGGATCTCATCTCTGTTGTTTGCAGATGATGTTGTCCTGTTGGCTTCATCCAGCAATGACCTACAGCTCTTGCTGGGACGGTTTGCTGCTGAGTGTGAAGCGGCTGGGATGAGAATCAGCACCTCCAAGTCCGAGTCCATGGTCCTCAGCCGGAAAAAGTTGGATTGTCCTCTCCGGGTTGGGGACAGGCTCCTGCCCCAAGTGGAGGAGTTTAAGTATCTTGGGGTCTTGTTCACGAGTGAGGGGAAAATGGAGCGAGAGATCGACAGACGGATTGGAGCAGCATCTGCAGTGATGCGGACGTTGTACCAGTCTGTTGTGGTGAAGAGGGAGCTTAGTTCTAAGGCAAAGCTGTCGATTTACCAGTCAATCTACGTTCCTACTCTCACCTATGGTCACGAGCTTTGGGTAATGACCGAAAGAACGAGATCGCGGATACAAGCGGCTGAAATGAGCTTTCTCCGTAGGATTGCTGGACTCACCCTCAGAGATAGGGTGAGGAGCTCAGTCATCCGGGAGAGGCTCAGAGTAGAACCGCTGCTCCTCCACATTGAAAGGAGTCAGTTGAGGTGGTATGGGCATCTGATTAGGATGCCTCCTGGACGCCTCCCACTTGAGGTGTTTCAGGCACGTCCCACTGGGAGGAGACCCCGGGGCAGACCCAGGACTCGGTGGAGAGACTGTCTCCCAGCTGGTCTGGGAACGCCTTGGTATCCTCTCTGAAGAGCTGGAGCAGGTGGCTGGGGAGAGGGAAGTCTGGGCTTCTCTGCTTGAACTGCTGCCTCCGCGACCCGGACCTCCGGAAAAGCGGTAGAAGATGGATGGATGGATGGATGGGCTCTCAAGGGGAGGCCAGATTTTTGCACACTGCTGTAACTTTAGTCAATTTTCTTGTAATTGTTCAACATTTTTCAGATAAATTTGAGTTTTGCCAAAGTCACAGGAGGCATCTGGTTATGGGCCAAAGAGCTAAGTTATGTTATTATAAGGTTATTATAAGGTTACCATGGATCAACTCTATGATTAAAGAATGTTTGTACAAGTTTGGAGTCGGACTGAAAGGTCATAACTTTGCTGAATTAAGTCTGGATAAACTTAAGTTGTAGATGGTGTTTAATTTAATTTGCAGGATTTCGGTGTTGCGTTGTACAGTTAACGATGGCAAATTTTTGTTGTTTGCATTAACCTCTGACTCCGTTTCCTCCTTTAGAGCTGTCTGTGAACACAGCCAGTTTTGCCAAAAGTGCGGCAATGCTGGGCAGCGCGGAAGACAACACCGCTCTGTCCCGGGCTCTGTCCCAGCTGGCGGAGGTGGAGGACAAGATGGAGCAGTTACACCAGGACCAAGCAGTGAATGACACCTTTAGCTTGTCAGAACAGATCGCTGATCACATTCGCCTGCTGGGAGCGGTCAGGGTACGGAGCAAAATGACATCACATCTTTAAATTTCCCACTTGAGTGAAAGAAGCTGCAGCTAAGGCTTCTAAAGAAAGTTGCTAGATATGATTCTCTGCTTGCAACCTGCAGGGGTCGTTTGATCACCGGATGAAGGCGTGGCAGCGCTGGCAGGACGCTCAGTCCATGCTGCAGAAGAGGAGGGAGACGGAGGCTAAGTTGCTGTGGGCCAACAAGCCGGATAAGCTGCAGCTGGCCAAGGAGGAGATCGCTGAGGTAAGATCCAGGACAGAAACGCAGAAAATAACTGAAGTCCTGTGCAGTCTGAGTTGAGTTGCTTTCATTTTCTGTTCCTACTTTCATTTAATAGAGTTTGATTTTAACCACATTGAAGTTCTTGCCCAAAGATGCTGGGATAGGCTCCAGCCCCCCCGTGACCCAAAAAGGATTAAGCGGATGAAGATGAATGAATGAATGAAGTTCTTGCTCCACACATTATATGAAATATCTCCATCTTTCCTTCTCAACAGTGGGAGGTCAAAGTGACACAGTATGAGAGAGATTTTGAACGGGTTTCTGCAACCGTTCGCAAGGAAGTGATCCGCTTTGAGGTACTAATGTTCATCCGTGTTGATCCAAATAATCCTTTCCACATCTAGAAACGATGAATTTGATCAACACTCTCCAAAAAATCTTCCCAACAGAAAGAGAAGACCAAGAATTTCAAAAGACAGATAATCAAATACTTGGAGTCTCTGCTTCAGTCTCAGCAACAGGTGAGTGTTACTGTAGTAATGTCACTAGCAATTTGCCGACAGCACAGTCAGATTTTCCTAAAACAGTCAAAGCTGCATGTAAAATGATTTAATTTTAGATTTAATGTCACATTTTATTTCAAGTAAGTTCTTGAATATGCAGCATGGCTGAGTTTGCGGTTCATGTTTTAGCATTAGCTATGCATGGGTTGATTGATCTGAAATGAGCACTGCAAAAGAGACAAAAAAAACCCCATCAGACCTGCCTTTATTATTGATTACAACTGTTTAAAAAAGAAACAAAAATAATAAAAATGGTCTTTAGAAGTTTATGGCAGACTAAATCTGACAGCGGCAGAAATAAATTTTTAAATATGGTATAGGAAAATCTGAATAGAGGTGTAAAGTTTTTTTTTTTTTATTATTTTGAGTCTGTATTTGTTAAATGTACAGTAAGTTGGGAGTGGCAGAGAAGTATGTGAGGGTGGTGCGGGACATGTATGAGGACATTGAGACAGTGGTGAGGTGTGCTGTAGGAGTGACAGGTGGATTTTAGATGGGGTGGGATTACCTCAGGGATCAGCCCAGGGCCCCTTGTTTTCTGTGGCAATGAACAGGCTGACAGATGAGGTCAGGCAGGAGTCTCCGTGGACTATGATGTTTGCAGATGATATTATGATCTGTAGTGAACAGGTGGAAGCAATTGACAGATGAGGTGGAGTGGGTGGAGACGACACCTAGAGTGAAAAGGAAGATTTACAAGACAGCAGTGAGACCTGCTGTGATGTATGGTTTGGAGACGGTGGCACTGACAAAAAGACAAGAAGCGGCACGGGAGGTGGCAGAGTTGAAGATGCTGAGATTCTCACTGGGAGGGACAGGATTAGAGATGAGTATATCAGAGGGACAGCTCAGGTTGAGCGGTTTGGAGACAAAGTAGGAGAGACGAGGCTGAGATGGTTTGGACATGTGCAGAGGAGGGACGGTGGATATATTGGACAAAGGATGTTGAAGATGGAGCTGCCAGGCAGGAGGGAAAGAGGAAGATCGCAGAGAAGATTGATGGATGTAGTGAAGGAGGGCATGGAGAGGGTCGTGTGAGAGCAGAGGATGTGTGACTCCTAAAGGGAGCAGCCAAGAGAGTTTTGATCCTCGAGATTTTAAGTAATGAAAGTGGTGCCTTCAGTTACCTTGTTTTTGCAATCAGTTGTACAGATTGAACAAAATGTTTTAATGTTTTTATTTAATTAAGTGGGGGGAAAAAAGCAGGATTATGAAACTTTTATTCTCGCACTCCAGCTGACATGGCCGTATTTTTATCTTCTCTCTCCAGGTGATAAAGTACTGGGAGGCCTTCTTACCAGAAGCAAAAGCAATCGCCTAACCCTCGACCACCAGCCCCCTGAAGACAACAACAGGCTGCCTTTTCCTTCTACACCTCTTCTGCCTTTAAACCAAGGATCGTGTGCATCGCAAAGGGAGATACAATCAACCTGTTTTTAATTCACCTTTCACACATAGCTCTGTATTCTATTGTATTAATAATTGTATATTTTCACTTAACCTTCCACGTGCATTTTCTTATCCGATGAAAATAGATTGATTATACAAAGATATGGGCAAGTGAAAAGAAGCAGCATAGATGAATGATTCCATTTATTTTTTCCAGCGAGTCCGTCGTTCTCAGGATTTTTTCCCCTTTGCCATCGGCAGTGGTTAATTGTTTACAGCGTGGCTGCTCTCATCATTTGTGGGGACCCTGGTGGAAAAAGCAGCCAAAGTCTCACTCTATTTCTTCTTAATCGTCATTATTCAAAGGGATTAAAACTACAGAATCGTGTGCACTTGCGTGGGTGGATAAAGCACCTTTTCTTTATCGGATACTTTATTAGGGAGGGTAATGACGGGCATTAATTAGCAGCTGTAGCATGTCGGAGTTGTGGGGTTTTTGATTTGCTTTTCAGTCGGTGTGTGAACTTTGTCGGTGCCTTTTAGTTCCCCTCTCCCTGATTCCAAAAGAGGAAAAGTCAGAATCCTGGAAGCGTGAGCTCAGCTGTTGCCCTCTGCCTCGATGATCAATCCTACACACTATAGCACTGTACTGAAGAACTGATCCCCAGCCTCTTCCTCAGCGTCTGTAACTCGGTGTCATTCCTCACAGGGACGCGGGTAAGTTGCCATGGCACTGTCTGGGCTCTCTGTTTGATCTCAAGACACCATTTTAGAAGAAAGTTGTAGAAAATTAAGGGCAGTGGCGAGGCGTGTCGACACTACAGCAGTCACGATGTTGGAGGACAGTGGCGGTGTTTCCACTCATTAACTTCTTTTCTGCTAAAATGACTGCCCTGTTTCCAGTCAGCCCTGTGTGAACCTGCAGAGACTTGATCCTCCTCGGTCATGTTTGGGTCTGATTTTTGTTGAAACGTTGCATCACCGTTGTGTGTGTGTGGTAATTCACTTCCCAGAGTTGGTTGACAAATTCTTAATACGAGCAACAATGACTCACTTCGGAGGAAAGACAGCAGTGAATGCTGGCCTAAGCCGCTGTGTGCGGCTTAGCTGATGTGCGCAAGTTTCAAGTGCTGGCAAGAAGTGTGATTGTGCAGTCATGAAACGAACCCTTCAACCTGAGAGTTAGTCTTACATGCAGGCCGCCATCCAGAGAACCGCATATTTCAAGACGGCTGTAATTGTGTGTGTGTGTGTGTGTGTGCGAATGCATGTGTTGAAACATGCGGGTGACGGATTAAAGGGAGACAGACTTATAACTACCAAACATGTCCTGTGTCCCCATCTCTCTTACTCAGTACTGCACATGTAACCATTTTCTAATTGTGCATTTGTAATCGGAAAGTAATGTGTCTGTTGGGCCACTTTAGTCCATTGCAGCCCACTATAAAGAAGATTCTGGATCATGGATTGATTTAAAAAAGAAACAAAAAAAAGTGGTCACAGCTTTTGGATGTGAAATGTGAAGTGCCTTCTAATATTCATTCTTTCTAATGCTGGGAGTGATTCTATATGGGAGAAGGAAAAAAAATTCAGAGAAATGGCCAAATTCTGTCATTTTGTGTTAAGACATTTTTGAGTTCAGGATTGTGATTACTTTTTGGATATACGGTATAAGAATGTGTATTTTATAAATGATTTTCCTAAAATGGAATATATAGCAGCATATAGTCTGGGCTGGGGCCGGGCTCTCGCTGACAAATATGAACATGTGATGTCCAGTATAAAAAAAAAAAAAAAATTGAAGGCAGTGACCAAAATGCTCTACAGGAGCATGTTGAGGCTCCTGTGTGGTGCAAAGTGGCGTTGCAGTGTTTTAAGCTCACAAAATGGAGGCATGGGTCACATGTGTGTCATTATAATATAGGAAAAAAAAGTTGGTTTTACAGCCCCAATTCTGGTGAAGTTGGGACATCGTGTAAAACATAAAATACAATGACTTAATCCTTTTCAACCTATATTCAGCTAAATGCACAACAAAGACAAGCTGTTTAACGACTGAGCCTTTCGGGGACGCTCCTTTCATACTCGCCTGTTTTTAATTGACCTGCTCACCTGTGGAATGTTCCCAAAATGTGTGTATTTTTTTGAGCACTCCTCAACTTTCCTCGTCTTTGTTGCCCCTGTCCCAGCGGCTTTGGAATGTTTTGCAGGCATTAAATTCAAAGGGAGTGAATATTTGCAGCAAAAAGTTTTATCAGTTTGAACATTAAATATCTTTGTCGTGTATTCAGTGGAATACAGGTTGAAAAGGATTTTTAAATCATTTTGTTTTACGCAAGATCCCACCTTCACCAGAACTGGGGTTGTAGTAGCGACTACGTGTAAATGGTTTAATTTCCTGTAACACATCTGAGGAAAAACTTCACAACCTACAAAATTCCAAATTTAGAAGGGAAAAAAAAGTAGCACATTTGCATGAAAAATGTCACACTTTTAGATATAAGTCACAAATTTGTGAGAAAAATGTCTTGAGATTAAAAAAGAAAAATGCCACAAATTAAAAACAATGTAAAGCTAAGCTAACAGTTAAGTCAGTCCGTTACTCAAGTTAACTTTAGTTGTAAATACATTTACTCAAGTTTTCTCCCTTGTGGGTGATTATTCTTGTACTTTAGTAATAAACAAAATAAATGAATGTATCACAAATGAAGGGCATTTTATAAGATATGTAAACTATAAAGTGAAACCATTTACTATATGAATGATTCAGGCATTTCAGCATAATAAATACGACTGCTTATTGTTGTCATTGGTCTCAAACTCTCCCGCTGGCAGTCCTTCTAAAGCCATTTTGTACTTGTCAGGACGTTGATTCATACACAAGCTCACAGTGAACCCAATCCTCCCTCAAGCCTGGAGTTCAACATGAGCTGTTTTGTCACGAGGCCTGAATCCCTTTGACCACAGCTTTAATGTCACATTTCCACTGCTAGTGTCATCCTTTGTTGCCATGAACATGTTACTTGTAGGCATTTCTTTGCGTCGTCCTCAACAGTTTGCTTGTTTTTAATTTGATCAGCTCTGACTGTCCACTCGTCTGCGGCGCAATGTCAGCAACTCTGCCTGTACCATAGAATTCTCTTTTAATACAGATCAATAAAAGTTGCACTGTTTACACGTGGAAATTTCATGAAAACTTCTGGCTCATGGGTCTGATTTCTTTGTCACACCAAACCTTAATATTGTTTTGTAATGGGGAAGGATTCAAACCCTGTCAAGTGCAGAAAAATGTCACCCTTCCCAAGAAAAACTCTGAATAAGTAAACCGATAATTGTCTAGATATGAACATAACACAAACCACTGCACACAATAGAAGTCATTCAACATCCATATGAATGTTGCATTGAATTTACAAGAAAAAGTTGCACATTTGTGAGGACCAAAGCTAAAAATTTACAAGAAAAAAGCAAGTTTACAAGAAAGTTAAGAAATTTACAAAAGTTGCAAATTTCCAACAAAAACTAAATTTACAAAAAAGTCATAAAAACATTTCAGATTTACAAGAAAACAAGTTTATGAAAAAAATTGCAAAAAATATTTTAGGAAAGTAAAAAGTTACAAGAAAAAAAGTTGTAAATTTGTGAGGGGGGAAAAAAATTACAAGAATAAAGCAACAAGTTTGAGAAGTTTTGAAATGTACAACAAAAGTGCAAATTTGCAAGAAAAGTTGCAAACTTGCACAAAGTCAAGTTTCAGAAAAAAGTTTAAAAATTTACAAGAAAAAAGCAAGTTTACATGAAAAAGTTACAAAATTCACATTTGAGGGGAAAAAAGCTTTAAAAATTTACAAAAAAGCAAGTTTACACTAAAATGGGTGCAAATTTACAAGAGAAAAGTAGGGTTTTACAATTTTTTATTTTCCAAATTTACAGGAAAAAAGCAAATTTACAAGCAAAAGAGTTAGGAAAAAAGATGCAAATTTACAAGAACAAAGCAAGTTTCTGAAAGCTGCAAATTTACTTAAAAGATGCAGATTTGAGAAGTTTTTAAAATTTACAAAACAAGTTTATTTAAAACGTTACAAATTTAAGAGAAGTTGCAAATTTACAACAAAAAAACCCTGCAGATTTAATGGAGAACAGTAGGGTTTATAAGAGAAATATCAATTTGCAATTTTTTTTTTGAAAATTTAAAAGAAAAAAGCAAATTTAATGAAAGAGTTGCAGATTTGAGATTTTTTTTCAATTTACAAGAATAAAAGTTTATAGTTTAAGCAAGTTTTAAAAAATGGCTGCAAATTTACAAGAGAAAAGTTCCAAATTTCTCACAAAGCTACAAATTTACAAGAAAAAAAGTAGCTAAATTAGAGAAGCTGCTGGTGAAATCATAACTCGGCCCTTCAGTGGCTGAGCAGGCTGCTGCGTTTGCTGCTTCATAGCCAGAAGCGGCTCTAGCAGTGAGCGACGGTGCGCTAAAATACTTTCCCTGCCTAGAGTGGAAAAAAAAAATGGAGGCAGCTGCTACACATGCCTTTAGTCCACAGTTTCATCCTGCTACCGTGACCTTTTAAAAGTCTCTCAAGCTGGCCACCCTTGAGAAAAACAAACCCAAACACTTGCTGCAATATGAGGCACAACCTGTGTGTGAAATTTTAGTGTTGGCAAAATCTTTAAAACGAGGCACCCAAACAGACAAAGGTCACCCCCCCTCCCTCCCCCAATGCGTCAGATGAATTTAGAGAGTGGAGCAAAAAACATCACCTTGAAATGTAAAGATAAAGAGTAGCTTTGGTTTTGTCTCGGAAATGGTTCACCATGTTCCAGACTGATGATGGTTAATAAACACGGACAGGACGTCCTGACAGCCTGCAGTCAATTCACATTCAGTTTAGTTTCAACTGTATTCTAACTACAATCGGTTCTCATCATAAAGCAGATTACGCAAATGCTACAGGCCTCCTCTACCACTAGGGGGCCCCCAACCTACAAGTTCACCCTCAGCATTTTTTGAGGGTAGAATCAAAATTACCTTCAACTTTTTTTCCTTATAACTTTCCAACTTTTTTCTCAATTGTCTTTTTTTCTTATAAATTTGGAAAAAAAATATTGCAACTTTTTAAAATTTGTAACTTTTTTCTAATGAATTCACTACTTTTTATCCCCCGTCGGTCGAAGCCTAAAGGAGTCGCAGAGCCCTTTGAGCAAAGACTGAAGGAGGATTATATTATGGGTCAGTCTGTCCATCTGTCCCACTTTTGTGAAATCAACTTCTACAATTTTGGTCCAATTGTTTTAAAACAGTACCATGGTTTGATATACACTGAGGATGTGGATACTGGAATTTGGTTCTGATCAGATGATTTTTGTGGGAATTGTAGCCCCTACTCATACCGGCTCGGACGTCACCTAGGTTAACAAGGTCAGGAGTTCCTGGCAGCGGAAGGTGAAGGACAGAGCTGCGTGGAGGAATCTGATCAGATCTAAATGAAAGTCATTGTCGCCCCCGACAGACTGCTATGGTGATGACCTATGACCTCCTGTTTCACCTCACTTCATAGACAGTAACTGGCTTGTGAAATCAAGTCCTCCTACAGTTTGGTTCCGATAGTTTTGAAACTTGGTACCATGGTTTGATATACTCTGATGATGTGCATATTGCAATTTTCACTCTCATCAGATGACCTTGAGTTTAAAGGTCAGCTCAGATTTTTCCTTATTTCTTGTAAACACAGTAACTACTGAAAGAAATGATGTAGGCTTTTCAAATCGATACAGAAGTTGTATCTAATACACATCTTGGATGACTTGCATCCTCACCTAACCTGGTACACAGGTTCACCTTGGAATCCTGATCCTGACCTCTATGGGTTTGAGGTCAAAGGTCAACATTCCCTATGCCTTATCACTGTACAAGTAAAGCTAGGGTCACCAAACTTGTTACACAGGTTGACCCTGAAGTGTGACTATGACCTTAGTCATATACAACAAATAAAATTAGGGTCACCAGACTTGGTACACAGATTCACTCTATGACCCTGAAGTGTGATTGTGGTTTTGGGATCACAAGGTCAAAGGTCAACATCAAAATGGCTTATAAACTATATCTCAACAATGAAGAAAGTTAGGGTCACCAAACTTGCTACACAGGTTCACCTTGGGATTTTGACCTCTGACTATGGGTTTGGGGTCAAAGGTAGCATTTCTTTTTTTTTTTTTTTTTTGTATACTTTATTGATCCCCAGAGGGGAAATTGAGGGCATCCACCTGGATGGATGACGCAGCCACAGTACGGCGCTCTCTCTTTATCATTCACACACACATTCACACTGAGGGCCACTTTAGAGTCTCCAGTTAACCTAACCTGCATGTTTTTGGCATGTGGGAGGAAACTGGAGAACTCCTGGAGTAAACCCACGCAGACACGGGGGGGAACATGCAAACTCCACACAGATCACTGTTGGTCAGGGGCTGGGATCGAACCAGGGATCCCATGGCCAAGGGTGAGTTGCTGTGCTGCCGCAGTGCTAACCACTGCACCACCCAATGTATGATACGAGTACATTGTACTGTACGAGTAAAGCTAGGGTGACTAAACTTGGTACACAGGTTCACCTTGGGATCCTGACCTCTGACTATGGGTTTGGGGTCAAAAGGTCAAAGGTTAAGGTTGGCTCCCTATGATCTCGTACTATGTAAAGCTCTCTAGGGTCGCCATACTTGCTACACAGGTTCACCTTGGGATCCTGACCTACAATTATGGGTGCGTCATAATTTGGTTCTGTCACAGTAGTTACATTGTAAAGCTGAAAACTGCTCTCCATCAGCAAGTATTGAGATCTTCAAAGAAAATGGAGGCGGGGGATACTGCACTTGCCTCAGAGCACTCGTTTCTCAAAGTTACAGCTTTTTCCCCGAAAATCTTACTTTTTTCTGATTTTTTTTTTTTTTTTCTCTTGCAAATTTGCTTTTTTCCCTCATAAATTTTCAACTTTTCTCATTAATCTGTATTTTTTTTTTCCCAAAAATTCATTAGTTTAACAAATTTGCAACTTTCTAATTTAACTTTTTTCTAATTAATTTTCTACGTTTTTCTTGCAAATTTGCGTATTTTTCCCCTCATAATTTTGAATTTTTCTTTTAAGTTTGAAACTTCTCATAAAAGAATTCACTACTTTTTTCACAGAAAATTTGTGACTTTTCTGATAAATGTGATGTTTTTATGTTACACCAGTGGAGTTAAATAGATATAACAAAAACATACCAGATACGTGCACAAAATGTATGGAAAGTAAAGGAACCCTATTTCACTGTTTATGGGAATGTAGAAAAATCAGAATGTTTTGGGAAGAGGTGAGGGTAACAATTGAAAAAATAATTTCAAAACAATTCACATTGAACCCTAAACTGTTTTTGTTGGGTCTGTGTCCAGAAAAGCATAACTTTAATAAGAGTGAAAGAGCATTCATAGACCTCAGTTTGCTTAATGCTAAAAAATGTATTGCACTACTGTGGAAGAACTCAGACCAGATGTGGCTCAGTGGTTAAGACAGATGTTAACAACCCTTCCACTAGAAAGAATAACATACATACTGAAATCAGAGGAAAGTGTTTGAGAATGTATGGAGACCTTTCATTAATTATGTAAAGAAATTAAACATAACTTCTGAAGAAGAAGGTGAATGATGTGTGTGGACCTTGCAAATTCCAAACTGGTGAATATATATTATGTATTCTTATGTAATAGATTACCTAGACTAAACAGAGGAGCATTGTTGTTAACTTGCTTTTGTTAATGGTTGTTGTTTTTAGTACATTTTTTTTGTTAGTGTTTTTTTTAATTTTTAAATTACTTTAGTGTTTGACTGTTTGTGCCATGTTTGTAAAAAAAAAAAAGGTTCAATAAAAAATATTATGGAAAAAAAAGTGATTTTTTTCCTCCAAATTTGCAATTTTTTTTCTCAGAAATTTGGAAAATTTTTCTTGAAAATTTGTAACTCCCCCCCCCCCCCCAAAAAAAAAAAAAAATTCCCAACTTTTTTTCCTTATAAATGTGACTTTTTGTCAATTTGCAGCATTCATATGGACTCTTTTTTTCTATTCATCTAGTCAGTGACCCAAATTTATTTTTAATGCCCCTCCATCCCACTTTAAAGGGTTTGAGCTCATTCCCATTCCAAAAACAGCCCCCCCCCCCAAAAAAAAAGCTAGAAACAACCCTGTTGACAATTTTAGTTTCAATTGTGTTCTAGCAGATAATGATAAAGCATCAATTATCTGTCATCAATTCCCTTCATGCAAGGGGCTTCTGAGTGATGGGGATAAAAACCATGAAAGGAAACAAAATTGTTCCTTATTTTTATATCATAAAGTAGACCTAATATGCCCGTTTCCTCTTGGTCATAGTGCTGGGCGTCACCAAAAAGGCTCATGTTTCATTACACCTGCCTAGAAACAGGATGAAGTACATTTGTGGAGGGAACCTCAGTGCTGCATTTGTACTGAAAAACTTAATTGTGCCGTCTTCATTTTGAGATATTAACAATTTGTGCTTAAAAATGTCATTTTTATTCATTTATAAATGCAATGGACCAGAATGCATTGCAAGGCATCCTACATAGACAATGAATTGGAAACGGAAAAACGAATGCCGAGGTGGGACATAAGGGCTGAAAGCATGAAGAGCCTTGCCAGATGTTTTGACTGTCACTAGCAGAGGGCGCTGTTTGCTGAGGGACAAAATCAGCTGCCTTGGTGGAGGTTTCCACTCTCGGAGTGCTTTCTAGTTATGTACAGTGAACTGTGCAAAGCCCGGGGGGGGGGGGGGGAAATCTATGAGTAGTGTCTACAATAATAAGGAAGTTAAATTTAAAACTTTTTTAAAACCACTTGATCAAATTCAAGGCCTTTTCAAAAAAAAAAAAAAATCTGGGGCCACTTTGAAATTACTGCAATTTTTGGGTCATCAGTCAAGCTCACATTAAATTTACTCTTCCACAGTGTAAAATTTGAGAGAAAAAAATGTAAATTTTTATGGGGAAATAAAGCACAAAATTACAAGAAACAACTTATAATTTTACAAGAAAAAGCTGACTGTTCCCCAAAAAAATTTGAGACAAATTTATGGGACGGTTGCTCTTTGTTCTGCTCATTTCCCTTTATGTTAAAATGCAAAAACTAACTACAAATACACAAAATTTAATCTGCAGATTTTACCCCAGAATGCTATTGTCTTTGCCATATTTAGGGACTGACTATCATTTTTGAAGGCGTCACTAGCTGCACTTTAGCCACATTTTGGTCAAATGTTCAATAATTATTTAATTATTGCAGCATCACTGTGAATCACCTTTTGCACCTTTCCTCAGAATGGCTTGTTTCAGTGCATGTCTCTTTAAATGCCTAAGTGGCGCTGTTGACCCTGCCTTCCCTCTTATGTCACTATTGCTAATCATAGCTGGCTAGCTCCTAGTGCTCATAGCAAGCCTGAGCCAAGAAAATGACAAAATACGCTTGATAAGCTAACTTCCACTTTGACCGTTTCTCAATTTCTTGATGATCAAACCTCTGAGTTACACTCAGTACTTTGCTCACTTTTTATGTACTGTAGCACCAAAACTGGAAACAGTTTTCATATTAATGTTGAAAAGTTGTTTAATTGACCTTTAATGTGATGCAAAGGACTGTCAGTTGTTGTCATATTTATGAATGAAACTTAGTGACACCAGCAACAGAAAAAAAGCCACATTTTTCCACAGTAAAAAGGAGGCAGTTGTACTTTCTGCACAAGGTTTGATTAAAGAAATATTAACAGCACTTTAATTTAACATTTCATTGATTGAACTCCCACTACAAAACAAGGGGAAGTGACATCAATTTTTGATGCAAATTTCTGAAATTTACAACAAGTGACTTGGATTTTTGAGGGGGGAAAACAACTATTCATTCCATCGTACCCCTAGCACCATCTGAGCCTTTCTAGGTAAGATCTTTTCTTTTTTTTTTTTGAGTGAACTGAAACAGGATTAATTTCAACTTAGCTCAACTCTGATGACAGAAAAAAAAAATCAGCTCAGTCCAACAACAGACCAAAAAAACTAGGTTCAAAGGTTGTCTAGGATACAACAACGTCCACACTGAGTAAAACTTCCATCTCTTCTTGCTCTTCTAAATGCAGAAATAGCCATGAGTAGTGATCTACAAGCAGCAGCTGTCAAACATGACGCCACACAAACCATCCGAAAATCTGCAGATGCCGATCCTGCTCAAATGGGGTAAAACGGCGGCCTCGTGGTGTTGGAAATAGTCTTTATCATTCACTTTAGAGCAAAGTCCGTGCGACGTATCTGAGGAGCCCGCCATGTTGGAACAAGACGATGTCAGTCTCTGTGTCGAAGAGCGCGGTGACGAGGAAGGATTTTCCTTGGCTGGTCTGCAGCAGGACATGAAGATAAAAAAATTATTTTGTCATTACTGTCAACCACATAGATAAGTGAACTTTTCTGTCATGCAGAAGTGCTTTATACTGCGTATCCTACACAGCACCTGACTTGCACACGTTTGGTATATACAGTATAAGCATTCTCCTTTCTATATTGGTGTCCAAAACAGACATTTTTTAGGTCATAACAAAACTGGGATTTTTGGATGATTTAGCAGTTACACGATGTATTCACATGGGTTTTCTAATGCTTATCACTGGTTTGATATGAGTAAAAAAAAAAAAAGGCATTCAAAGACAAAGGTTGATTAGTAGGATGAGTTAATCCAAAAAGTTAAAAAGACTAAATATGGAGGTATGTACAGGTACATCCCAAAAAATTAGAATATCATGGAAAAATTCAATATTTTTTGTCACTCATTTCAGAAAGTGAAACCTATACATTACATGGAGTCATTACACAGAGTGATATATTTCAAGTGTTTATTTATTTTAATTTTGATGATTATGGTTTACAGCCTATGAAAACCCCAAATTCAGTTTCTCAAAAAATTAGAATATTACTTAAAATTAATTTTAAAAAAACAGCTTTTTAATAGAAATGTTGGCCAACTGAAAAGTATGTCCATGTACACACTCAACACTTGGTCGGGGCTCCTTCTGGATTAATTACTGTATCAGTGTGGCGTGGCATGGAGGTGATCAGCCTGTGGCACTGCTGAGGTGTTATGAAGGTCCAGGTTGCTTTGATAGTGACCTTCAGCTCGTCTGCATTGTTGGCTCTGGTGTCTCTCTTCTTCCTCTTGACAATACTCCATAGATTCTCTATGGGGTTTAGGTCAGGAGAGTTTGCTGGCCAATCAAACACAGTGATGCCATGGTCATTAAACCAGGTTTTGATACTTTTGGCAGTGTGTGTGTGTGTGTGGGGGGGGGGGGGGGTGCTAAGTCCTGCTGGCAAATGAAATCAGCTTCTCCATAAAGCTTGTCAGCAGAGGGAAGCATGAAGTGCTCTAAAATTTCCTGGTAGACGACTGCACTGACTTTGGTCTTGATAAAACACAGTGGACCAACACCAGCAGATGACATAGTTCCTCAAATCATCACTGACTGTTGAAACTTCACACTAAACCTCAAGCAACTTAGATTCTGTGCCTCTCCACTCTTTCTCCAGACTCTGGGACTTTGATTTCCAAATGAAATGCAAAAGTTACTTTTATCTGAACAGAGGTCATCTGCTGGTGTTTGTCCACTGTGTGTGGGACACCAACTGATCTATTAAATACATATAGGGTATTGTCTCCATTCATCATTCATTTGCAACACAAATTCCAAACACACTCAACAATTTATCCAAAATAATCACCTGTGGGGGACACAACAGGTCATGGTACTCCACCCAGGACAGGGGGTTGGTGGGGAGAGAAGATAGTCAGAAATGGTAATGAGGAAAACGCGAAAAGAGCCAGCTAAGGGCACCAGAGCACTAGGGGGTAATAAGCCAAAGAAGATGTGCCTTCTGCCCTCACTGTTCCAGGTTCACACCTGAGGACACAGGGGTGTGAATGTATTGTATTAAGACCTGCTCTGTGACATATGTTAATGTGGATGTGGATGTGTGTGCATGTTTCACAACGTGTATGTTAATGTGCTTACCCTGGGTGCCAGAGAGGCGGGAATAAAGTGTATAAGAGAGATCACTCTGGCACTCAGATTCAGTACATTTTACTTGTTGGAAGAGAAATAAAGTCTGTGTCATCAGTTCCTGGTCTTGCCTCATTCCTTCCTCCACAATGGTGACCTTTAGACATGAAATGGAGAATGAGCTGAGCACTTCCGCGGAAACACTCCCGTGGGAGCCACACACCGCTGTGTGCGCCGTCACAGTCAGGCTCCTGGACTTTTGGCTTCACAACCCCGCCACTTGGCTTTTGTATGTGGATGCCCAGTTCGCCCATCGCGGAATGTCTACAGATGACACCAGATACCATCATGTGGTAGCTGCACTGGATGCGCAAGCCACGCAACGAGTCATGAGCCTGCTCCAGGACCCGCCAACCCAGGTAAATACAACGCTCTCAAGCAGATGCTGCTGCAACGTTATACCCTTTCAAACAGGGAGCGGGCAGAAAAACTCCTCACACGCTCAGAGTTAGGTGACAGATCGGCTGTGGACCTTATGGAGAGCATGCTTGCGCTAATGGGTAGGGACGATGGATCCTTCCTGTTCACCCACCTCTTCCTCAGAAACCTACCAGCTACAGCGCGGGCGATCCTCGCTAACTCACCGCTGCTGGCAACCAGGAACTACCGTGCACTGGCACAAGAGGCAGACCGAATCATCATGGCAAACAAGGCTCTCAGCATGCATGCAGTGACACCAGGATCTCCAAAGGAATCCAGCGAGGTCGGGGAGCCGATGGTGGTGGCAGGGACGGTTACCCGGAAACACGGGACTGGGATGCTGTGTTTTTATCACCGCCGTTTTGGCAAGGAAGCACAGCGTTGTCTGCCGCCATGCCACTTCAAGAAAGCCGGGAAACGAGACAGCCAGCGGTTGGTAGCAGTGACTGTATGTTTACACGGACGCAATTACCAGTGGGACTTTGTGATAGCTGCATGTTCGGTCCCCATTTTAGGTGCTGATTTTCTGTATGCTCACAGATTGCTGGTTGATGTTGCAAACAGATGCTTAGTGGAGGCAGTTTCTTTTTCCTCCTTGCCCTGCACAGCTCGGGGAGTTAGGCCACCAACACACGCTAACGTTCTAGCTCCAGGGGGTAAGTACCAATGTTTGCTTTCCGAGTTCCCAGCATTCACAGTTCCCACTTTTTCTGCTGTGGTAATCAAGCACGGGGGTCGAACATTTTATCACAACGAAAGGTCCGCCTGTGTTTGCGCGCCTTCACTGCCTGGACGCAGCTAAACTAGCCAGCACACGTGAGGAATTTGCTAACTTAGCGCAACTGGGCATTGTTAGGCACTCCAACAGCCCGTGGGCATCTCTGCTGCACACGGTGCCCAATGCTGATGGGTCATGGCGGCTGTGCGGCGATTTCTGACGCCTGAATAACGCCACGGGAACACGACCGGTATCCCATCCTGCACATCCAGGATTTTTCCGTGCTCCTGGCCAGGACGTGCATTTTTTTCAAAAGTGGATCTGGTCCACAGGTACCACCAGGTCCCGGTTCGTACAGAGGACGTTCCTAAAACGGCGGTAATAACTCCTTTTGGCCTTTTCGAGTTTTTACGCATGTCGTTCGGGTTAAAAGGCGCAGCGCAAACTTTTCAAAGAATGATGGACGTGGAGCTCTGGGACCTGCCATTCGTTTTTGTCTACTTGGATGACATTTTGGTGGCTAGTGCGTCAAAGGAGGAGCACCTCGCCCACCTCCAACAAGTTTGCAGTGTCGGATTTTCCGCGTCCACAGACCGTGAGGGCGCTGCAGGAATTTTTGGGGATGGTTAATTTTTACAACCGTCCTCTTGCCTGAGCAGCACAGCTGCTGCAACCACTGTACGGTGCGCTCAAAAAAAAAAAAAAAAAAAAAAAAAAAAAAAAGCCCATGGATAGCATCGACTGGACCCTCGAGCGGGCTCAGGCTTTCACAAACACCAAAACGGCGCTCGCTAACAGATGCCAGCTCTGCTGGCCCACCAACCCCATCAGCGCGGATAGCGCTCACCACAGACGCGTCTGACATCATGATAGGGGCAGTGGTGGAGCAGTACGTCTCCGGTTGGTGGCAGCCACTTGCATTTTTCAGTCGTACTTTGCGCGACAACGAGCATAAATATATCACTTTTGACCGGGAGTTGTTGGCCCTCCACCTGGCTACACATCATTTCCATTTTTGGCTCGAGGGCCGCGAGTTCACCACATTTGTCGATCACAAACCACTAACGTACGCAATGTCCAAACTCTCAGAACCGTGGTTAGCTCGGCAGCAACGGCACTTGGCCGCAGTCTCTGAGTTCACTACCAACATTCAACACGTAGCCGGTAAGTTTAATGTCGTGGCTGACTGCCTGCCATGCTGGAGAGCAGGGTGGTGCAAGAAGGGTGCCCCCCCCCCTTGCTCTGCAACGTCTCCAACGGCCGCCCCCACCTGGTGGTTCCGAGCTCTTGGTGCTGCCACGTTTTTGAGTCCATCCACTCCCTTTCACATCCCAGCATGCGCAACTCGGTTAAACTGGTGGGGTCCAAATTTGTCTGGCCTTGCCTACGTAGGGATGTGAAACAATGGGCTGCAGCTTGCGTCGCGTGCTGAAGTGCACAAGCACACAAAAGCCCCCCTCAAGCCGTTTCAGATTCCAGCCAGGAGGTTCGACCATGTATACGTGGATTTAGTGGGCCCCCTTCCATTGTCACACGGGTTCACACACCTTTTAACAATCGTGGACTGCACTACATGTTGGCCGAAGGTGGTTCCGCTGAGTTCCATCACGTCTGCCGAGGTAGCCCGTGCGTTCTTGTCAGCTTGGGTCGCATGGTTCGGATCCCCGTCGGACATCACTTCCGACAGGGGTCTGCAATTTGTTTCAGAGCTTTGGTCCGCGATGGCTGATAGTCTGGGGGTCAAAATCCACCGCGTACAACCCATAGGCTAACGGTTTGTGTGAGCGTTTTCACAGGTTGCTTAAAGCAGCGCTCAGGGCCTCGCTAACGGACGCAAATTGGGCCGACCGCCTGCCTTGTGTTCTATTAGGGTTGCACTCCGCACCTAAGGAAGATTTGGCAGCTTCCCCAGCAGAACTCGTTTTTTTCCTCAGCTGGTGCAGATCCCAGGAGAATTTTTGCCCAAGAGCCCTGTGCCCCGGACCGTCCCACCTGCGCACCTTTTTCCCGGTACAGGGGCTGCCAGTGTTCTGGGCCCTGCGCACCATTGTTTTCCCGCACTTTTGTCCCAAAGCGCTTAGAGAACGCCAAATTCGTTTTCGTCAGGCACCACGCTCACAGAACCCCACTGCGGCCGCCATACGACGGCCCGTTCAGATTGATGGAAACTGGAGAGAAGCATTTTATGTTAGACTTGGGGGGGGGGGGGGGCGTAAGGAAACGTCTGCATAGACAGGCTGAAGCCCGCTCATGTTTTGGCAGACAAACAGATGGTGTTGGCTCAAGCTCCCCGGTGTGGGTGCCCACTGGCAGCGGCTCCGCAGGTTGGCGTTTCCCCAGCAGAGAATGGCTTTCACAGAACTAACCCTCCCCCCCCCCACCCTTTTCCCCTCCAGAGACTGACCTCCCTTCCCACTCACCTCGACAAGAAGGTGCTTCGACCGGCCTGGCGGCTCCACGCTACAGCCGCTACGGGCGCTTGCTCAAGCTCAAAGGTCCAGAGGGATAGGACCCCTTCTGGGTGTTTCGGGGGGGGGGGGGCTGTGTGGGAGACACAACAGGTCATGGCACTCCACCCAGGACAGGGGGTTGATGGGGGGAGAAGATAGTCAGAAATGGTAATGGGGAAAAGGCGAAAAGAGCCAGCTAAGGGCGCCAGAGTGCTAGGGGGTAATAAGCCAAAGAAGGATGTGCCTTCCGCCCCTGCTGTGCCAGGTTCACACCTGAGGACACAGGGGTGCGAATGTACAGTATTGAGACCTGCTCTGTGACGTATGTTAATGTGGATGTGTATGCATGTTTCACAGCGTTTATGTTAATGTGCTTACCCTGGGTGCCAGACAGGCAGGAATAAAGTGTATACGAGAGCTCGCTTTGGCACTCAGATTCAGTACGTTTTACTTGTTGGAGGAGAAATAAGGTCTGTGTCGTCAGTTCGTGGTCTCATCTGATTCCTTCGTCCATACACTGACCATTTTGTCCATTCATCTAGTAGAAGCTCCCATAGCAACTTGAATTTGTTGAATTTAATAATACATATTCCAGGGCACGATATTTTACAATATTTATCTTATTCTATCTGTACAAATATTGTTCCACACACTAGAATTGTCTTACTTTTATTGACTTACTGACAGATCTACTGTATAAAACTGCAGACTGTTTCCTACCTTGACGGTGAGCTGCTGCCTCGGGCTCATGCTCTCCGGCATGACGATGCTGAATCTCTCCTTCCCGTTGAGCTCCAGCGAGTCGGCGTTCTGGCCAGACTGAAACTGGAGTGGCATGATACCCATTCCAACCAACTGGTTCTTGTGCAGCTTCTCAAAGCTTTCAGCGATGATGGCACGAACGCCCTGCAACCACAGAGTAGTTGGAAAAATAGTTTAAAAACAGAATAAGTTTGTGAAAGCTCTGATGTGCTCTTTCAATTCTTAAATTGCAACAGAAAGGGGTCAAACAGCTGCCAGACGGCAAATCAACTGTAGTCAAATGTGAGAAGCAAACGATCCAAGGCAGGGTCTGCAACCTGCAGCTCAGGAACTGCATTTGACTCTTTTGCCCATAACAGTAGCTCCCCGTGACTTAAAAAGTGAATTTAAAAAAATATAACAATTGCAAATTTATTAAAAAAAAAAAAAAGTTGCAAGTTTATGAATTTAAAAAAAAAATCAAATTTACAAGAATTGCACGTTTACGAGAATAACATGGCAAATTTATGATAAAATAAAAAAAATCAAAGTAAAATAAATTCCATGTTTGAAGAAAAAGTTGCTAAAAAAGACAAATTTATGAGAAAGAACTTTTCAGCAAAAATCTAAAAATCTTCAAGTAACGGTGAGGGAGTCAGTGAGTTCTTATTTAATGCTATGTCAGCGTCTATGGCTATTTCATGGAAAGATACGATAAAAAGAGCAGCACACATGGTACATTATAAACCCATCCATAGCCATTATCAGTATTGCATAGCTAGCACATAAACAACCAACAAATTGATTACAAATTCATTATTATAGGTTCAGGTTACTTTATTTGTACCCGTAGGTAGATTTGTTTTGCAGTCAGGTGACATCCATATTTACAAACCACAATTACATTCAACATGAAGCTGACTATAAACATGATAAAAGTACTCAAGTCTCCATCAATCAGGACATAGGACAAAGAGATGAGAGAAAAAACAAAGAGATAAGAGAGAATGTAATGTACTTTATTTATATAGCCCTTTAAAACAACCCGTAGGTGACCAAAGTGCTTTACAAAAAATAAACAGCATTAAAAACACACAGAGCATTAAAAACAAATAACATAAACAAAAACAACCTAAAAATAAAATAAAAACAAATGCCAAGACAAATATCACCACTACTGGGTATTAAAAGCCATCCTAAACAAATATGTCTTAAGTTCAGATTTAAAAAGGGTCAGGTCAGAGATAGCACGTAGGTCAGGGGGGAGATTATTCCAGAGCCTGGGGGCAGCAACAGAAAAGGCTCGGTCACCCCAATGTTTATACCTTGACCTAGGCACATCCAGCAAAAGCTGATTGGATGACCTCAAAGCTCTGCCTTGGTCACGGACAGTCAAAACCTCAGACATATAAACCGGAGCAAGGCCATTAAGAGCTTTAAAAACAAAAAGCAAAAGTTTAAAATTAATTCTAAAATGGACTGGAAGCCAATGAAGTGAAAAAAGGATCGGAGTAATGTGCTCTCGCCTAGGTGTGTTGGTCAAAAGACGGGCCGCTGCATTTTGCACAAGTTGAAGGCGGCCAAGAGAAGACTGAGAGATGCCAACATAAAGTGCATTGCAGTAATCAAGTCGAGACATGACTAAAGCATGGATGGCTATCTCAAGATCATGACGGCTCAGGAAAGGTTTGGCTTTGGATAACAAACGTAATTGATAAAAGCTCATTTTGACTACATTGTCAATCTGTTTATCAAATTTTAAATGGCTGTCAAAAATCACCCCCAAATTTCTGACAGCTGAACTGAGCCTTAAAGAGAGGGTACCAAAGCCAGCCGTTACAGTATCCCCAAACACAATACATTCTGTTTTTTCTTCATTTAAGTGGAGAAAATTTTGGCTTAACCACAACTTAATATCAATGATGCAATCCAATAGAACACTTTGTGAGTTTGTTTGTTCTGGGTTCAAAGGTAAATAAAGCTGCAAATCGTCTGCATAACAGTGGAAAGACATGTTATGCCTGGCTATTATTGACCCGAGTGGCAGCATATATAATGAAAACAGAATAGGGCCAAGAATAGAGCCCTGTGGAACCCCACAGGAGAGAGAGGCACTAGAAGAGGACATGTCACCAATCATTACAGAAAAAGTTCTATTAGAAAGGTAGGATTCAAACCACTTAAGTGCAGTGCCATGGATGCCAACATAGTGATTCAGGCGCGACAGAAGGATAGTGTGGTCCACAGTGTCAAAGGCTGCTGTAAGATCTAGCAGCACTAAGACCACAGGACATTTGGCATCAACAGACATCATAATGTCATTGTGCACCTTAAGCAGGGCAGACTCAGTGCTGTGACGAGACCTAAACCCAGATTGAAACTTCTCAAAAATAGAATGGTCTTCTAAAAAAAACTGCAACTGTATAAAAACAACTTTTTCTAAAACTTTAGATAAAAAGGGCAAATGAGAAATGGGTCTAAAATTAGATAAAACTGAAGGGTCAAGGTGAGGTTTTTTAAGAAGGGGCCTAACCACAGCATGTTTAAAAGCAGGTGGGACAAATCCTGAACTAAGGCAGGAATTAATAAAAACCAAAAGACCAGGCCCAACAGTATTAAAAACCCTTTTCAGGATTCCAGCGGGAACAACATCCAGTGAGCAATTTGTCGGCTTCAGAGACCTTACAATATCAGCTAGTGATGATAAAGAGACCAACTCAAACTGTTCAAGCACAGCAGAGTAACCCGGGACACTAGACAAGCTTCCATTAAAACTGTTATTAATAACTCGTCTGACAGAGTCCACTTTATCAATAAAAAAAATGAAGAAAAGTCTCGCATGTTGTAAACGAATCATCTGTCACAGTCTGAGTGCATGGATTTATAAAAGAGTTAATTGTGTTAAATAGCACTCTAGGACAGTGACTGCTGCTGGAAATAATATCAGAGAGATACTGAAATTTTGCCTTTTGCACGGTCCTCTGGTAATCAGCAAGACAATCCCTAAAAATTCCCAGAGACACATGTAATTTGTCCTTTTTCCATCTCCGTTCAGCCTGCCTGACCCGCTGTCTAATGGCACGGGTAGTGTCATTTAGCCAGGGATCTGTTTTCGGTTTAGCCTTTTTAAGCCGAAATGGGGCAATAGAGTCCAAAATCCCAGAGCAGGTGGTATGAAAGGAGGAAAGAATATTATCCGGATGGGAAGGGGAAACGAGTCCATTCAAGGCAAAAAACCGTGAATCCCTAAAAGCAGCAGAAAACTCCTCTGGTGTTGAAGAAGTGATGATGCGACGCCAGCATGATGGAGCCACAGGCTTGCTGGGTGATGAAGGGGTCAGCAGTTCAAAAATGATGGGGAAATGATCTGAGATGACAGACTCAGAAATTTCTTTGAGAAAGACTGATAGTCCAACAGCGATAACGAGGTCCAGAGTGTGACCAAGACGGTGTGTTGGTTTGTCTGCTAAAATATCTAAATTAAATGTCGCCAACAGTCTTTTAAAATCAGATGCCAGCTGATCAGATGGACAACATACATGAATATTAAAGTCCCCACAGATCAAAAGTTTGTCATATTTTGGCATAACATCTGCCAAAAATTCAGAAAACTCATTAATGAAGTCCTTATTATATTTTGGAGGACGATAGACAACAGCAAATAACACAGGACCTGTGAGATCCACCACAAATAGTTGCAGCTCAAAGCAGGAATAAGTATTTGTGGAGAGAAGGCGACATTTAAAACTGTCGTTAAAAACAGAAGCCAGACCTCCACCCCGACCAGATGCTCGCGGGGAGCTGAAGAAAGAACAGCCGGGAGGGAGGAGCTCAGAGAAGGCGGCGGTCTCACCTGATTTAACCCATGTTTCTGTCATCAGAAGAAAATCCAAGGAATGTGAAGTAAAAAAGTCATTTAGAATAAAAGTCTTATTTGAGATGGATCTGGTGTTAATCAGAGCCATGCGGATCAAACACTGATCAGCCCGCTGGGAAGCATGACTGATCAGGTGAAGATTTTCCGGTGCACAGCCCCTTCTGCGAATCCAAACGGGCCGGCGGCAGGGAAGTGGGTATCCAGCCTCTGGGACAGTCGGCAACAGCCATCGGTAGCGGTAATCCATGGATTGTCGTACGTCAAAACCGATACGCTTCCTCGAGAGTTCAGTCAGCAGTTAATGAGGGTTATGAGTTGAAGAAGAAGCCAGGTAAGCCCTCAGTCTGCATGATACTCCGCCTCTCCGTCCTCGTCTTTTGCGGCGTCTTTTGTGGCGGCTGTTCCGAAGCAGTCCGCTGGGTGCACATCTCAGATAGGATGGTATAGACGCCAGCAGAGGCGGAGGAGGCTGACCATTAAATTCATAGGTCGAAAATTTGACCACAGAATTGCGAATATTTAGAAGAGTCAGGCGATCATAAACCAGTAGGGATGACACGTTCTGAGCTAGAAACAAGAAAACAACTAAACACATAAGACATAGCACAGGCAGACGTCCAGCCACACACAACGGCGCCATCTTGCCATTCGCCCATGTCCAGTCCATAGACATGGGCGAATGGCCATAGAAGGGTCATATTAAAAAGTTAAAGACTGGTCAAAGAGGTTAAAAACTCAAAAATCTAAAACCCAATAAAAGATTTAGAACCCAAATAAAAAACCTACAAAAATAAGTAAATATAAAATAAAATTAATAAATAGGTAACTAAATTATGTGCAATATATTGTTACATCTTGTTCAACTCTAACAGCAGCAGGAACAAAGCTGTTTTTGTAGCGCTGGGTTTTACTTTCTGGGACAGCAAACCTCCGTCTGGAGGGAAGAGGCTGAAAGTGGCAGTGCAAAGGGTGGGAGTCATCATTTAAAATGGAGGTAGCCATCCTCTGTACCTGTCTGGTGTACAGGGATGTCAGGCTCAGCTGTGACTCACCAAGCAAACGACTGGACCATCTAACTACCTGATCCAAGGATTTCCTCTGTCTCAGTTTTATCTGACCAAACCATGACACTAAAGAAAAGGATAAAACAGATTCAATAAAAGCCCGATAAAACATTGTCATTATGTTTCGGTCAATTTGGAAGCGTGCAAGTTTCCTTAAACAATGCAAATGTTGCTGACCCTTTTTGCACACCCTTTCACAGTTCTCTTCAAAGTTTAAATTACTATCAATAATTGTCCCAAGATATTTATAGGATTGTACACATTCAGTGGTCTGGCCTTTTAGTACAGTGACTTTGTGCCTGGGAGTTTTCCTCCTAAAGTCAATAATCATATCTTTAGTTTTTGTCGTATTCAGTTGCAGGTAGGAATCCTCACACCAGTGAACAAAATCATCAACTACTGGGCCGTGGCCACTTTCACCATCCTGGAGAAGACTGACAACAACGGAATCATCAGCATACTTTATAATGTGTCTGTTGTCATGTCTGCTCTGACACATGTTTGTGTACAGGATGAAGAGTAGTGGTGACAACACACACCCCTGAGGAGAGCCAGTAGAAGAACACTTTTGGTCAGACAATGTACCATTGACCCTTACAATCTGTGTGTCCTGTTGGTTAAAAAATCCAGAATCCAACCCACCAGATTATTGCTCAAATCAAATTGTTGCAGGAGCCTTTCAACTAAAATATGAGGTTGGATTGTATTAAAGGCAGAAGAAAAGTCCACAAATAAAAGCCTGGCGTGTGTCCCATTAAAATCCAGATGTTCAAAAAGCATGTTAAACAGAGTGACAGTGGCATCCTCCAATCCTCTGTGAGGCCTATAGGTAAACTGCAAAGGATCCAATACATGCTCAGTCTGCTTTAGGACCTCACATCTGACCAGTTTTTCAAAAATTTTCATTAAAATTGAAGTCAAAGCAACTGGTCTAAAATCATTTACTGTTTTAGGACAGCTGGATTTTGGAACGGGGACAACCACAGCATCTTAGGCATATGTTGTGTCTGTAAGGACTTATTACCTCCGCCAAGGAGGTTATGTTTTCATCAGCGTTGGTTTGTCTGTCTGTCTGTTTGTTTGTTAGCAAGATAACTCAAAAAGTTATGGATGGATTTTCATGAAATTTTCAGAGATTGTCAGAAATGGGGTATCCTACAGATGATTAGATTTTGGTGGTGATCTGGATCACCGTCCAGAAGAAAACTGCCATTACGGAAAATGTGATTTTCGTGAATAACTACTGAACCACTAATCCTATCATTGTGAATCCAATTGCTAGTCATATGTTTTCATGGTCAAGGAATCTGAAAACGTACACACAAACACTGTATGGGGGGAACTGTGGCGCTTGGCGGAGGTCTGCGCTCTCCGAGTGCTTTTCTAGTTGAAAATGTAGTGAAATACAGGACTCAATTCATGTGCACAGGACTTTACCAAGCGCCCACATATATTATCAGGGCCCTGACTTTTGTTCACTTTTGCAGCCACACAACGCCTTTTTAACATCCTGCACCTCAATATTAAAGTGCTGATTGTCTTTGAGTTTGTTTCAAACCTTGGGTTTCTGTGCTAAAATCAAAGGAGTCAAAACAACCATAAAAACAATTAAGAGCATTATATATAGTATATATAGTGTAGATCTGTAATAAAACTAATAACCATGTAATTGCAAGGAGTAGCAAAAAATGTACAATTCATAGTGGAATAAATTTAGAGAAAATATCAGAAAGTTGTTTAACCCAGTGTTTTTCAATCAGTGTTCCCTGGAACTTTCAGGCTCCTGTAGGAAATTTTCAAATTTCACTTCTTAATTGGTCAAAAAAATTGCAAATAATTTGTCGTTGCCTTGCATGGGTTCTGTAGAGACCCATGAACCCATGCACAACAATGGCAAATTATTTTCAATTTTTTGGACCAATTGAGACCCCTCCATGGATTACCACCTTATTGTGGTGGAGGGGTTTGCGTGCCCTAATGTTCCCAGGAGCTATGTTGTTGAGGGCAATTTGCCCCTGGCAGGCTCTCCCAAGACAAAGTGGTCCTGGGTGAAGGACCAGACCATGAGCGGTCCAGTGGATCCCTATGAAAAAGTTACAAGAATCCAGTGCAGCCAAAGGAGCCACATGGGTCTGCCCGCCAGTGGGCTCAACACCTGCAGGAGAGATCAGGGTGCTATGTGAACTGGGCAGCAGTCTGGGCTGCTGCCCCCACAACCCAGACCCCAGATAATCGGTAGAAGATGGATGGATAGATGGACCAATTAAGAAGTGAAGTTACAAAGTTTTCCACAGAAATCTAAACGTTCCAGGGAACCCTGGCTGAAAAACACTGACCAACCCCCTACAATATACACATCTTCAATACAGGTACAAACACTGTGTGAAATAAAAAGTCATAGCTTGAAAACTGTGGGAGGAGTTTGCCGGCCAAACCCGTATGGATGGACAGACATCATCATATGTACATAATACATCCCGTTTTTGACGGGCATATAAAAAGATCATACAAAAATAAACTGATTAATAAATTACTACTAAAAAAACCAAATCTTTCTGCAAGAAAAAAAGCCACATCAATGTCAGTAAAAATCATAAATTTGAAAAAAAACTTTCTTATTCTTGAGAAATCTAATTTGGACAAGCCGCTTTACATTAACTCTCATTATGAGGCTCAAATTGTGGCTCCATGTAGATACTTTGGGTCGAAAACTGGTTAAAAATATTAGAAGTTGTTGACCTCTAGTCTATGGCTTTCATCGTATCCCTTTCATTTTAAACACTTAAATCACTGTAATGTTAGTGCGCCGCTGAAGTGAAATGCTGTGTATTTTTACCAGCAGATATGGTCCTTTGGCGACCCAGTCCCTGGAGTTGCCAGAGCCGTAGTCTTTGCCTGCAAGGATGATGAGGGGAACGCCATCTCTCTGATAGCGGTCAGCTGCCTCAAAGACATCCAGCTGACCACACAGAACAGACAGAAAGAGGGCAGTTATCTAGAGCAGCTCTGAAACAACAACGGTATCTAGGCTGGCCTGAACCTGCAGCAGCGGCTGTGGGTCAAACGTCGCAGCGGGAGAACAAGCAGCTTTAACAGCATGGACTCATGTGTCCCACTCACCATCTGCCCTGAAGGAATGTGCAAAGTCTTCGGGCCTGGTTTACCGATGAATCGATTTTGGAGCTTGATGCTGGCAAAGGTGCCCCTGGTCATCACTGCGTCGTTTCCTCTGCGAGCGCCGTATGAGTTAAACTCCCGCGGCGTCAGTCTGAAGCAGAATATTCAAAACATAAATAAATACATTTGAATTCATTTCTAGACAAACAGCTGCAGGTGCACATCTGTGCAGTTCTTATTACAGCATCAACAAAATCGTCATGCCTGGTTGGTCACATTATTAATTTTTGTGGTTTTTATTCTGTTATTAAATAGGGAAAGGGGACACAGTATGAGCCCTAACAACAGAGTCAGCAACCTCTAGTATTTACAGAGCTATTTTTAAGCCATTTTTGGCCAGAAAACTCTGCATGTAGTGACAAAATACACACCACAAAACGAGGGTAAAACAGCCAAGTTATAAGTATAAACTGACCTGTCAACATTAGCAAATGGATAAGCTTTTTTCCCTATCAAATATGCAAAATTTACACCAGGGAGAGCAGATATTGTATTTAAAGTATGGAATTTAAAAGGGATTCAAAAGATTCAAGATTTATATTTGTCACGCTCAGATAACATGTCTTTTGAAGAACTGAGGTTTAAATTCAATCTTAATAGAACACACTTTTTTAAATATCTCCAGCTTAGAAATTTTATTCGTTCAAATCAAAATAATGCTCTCACTCGACCTACTTATTCAACTTTGGAAAAAATTTTGATGAAAGATAGTAAGAGAAAGGGTATTATTTCAGAGTTTAACAACTCATTGACACTATACTCATGTGAAAACTCACAGAAAAGACTGAATTATTGGAAAGAAGACCTGTAAATTGAAATTTCAGAGGAACAATGGGAAATGGCTTGTGCAGGAGCTCAAACCAATTCAATAAATGTACGTCTTAAATTGATACATTTTAAATGGTTAATGCGGATGTATGTTACACCAGTGGAGTTAAATAGATATAACAAAAACATACCAGATACATGCACAAAATGTATGGAAAGTAAAGGAACCCTATTTCACTGTTTATGGGAATGTAGAAAAATCAGAATGTTTTGGGAAGAGGTGAGGGTAACAATTGAATAAATAATTTCAAAACATTTCACATTGAACCCTAAACTGTTTTTGTTGGGTCTGTATCCAGAAAAGCATAACTTTAATAAGAGTGAAAGAGCATTCATAGGCCTCGGTTTGCTTAATGCCAAAAAATGTATTGCACTACTGTGGAAAAAGACTCATAGACCAGATGTGACTCAGTGGTTAAGACAGATGTTAACAAACCTTCCACTAGAAAGAATAACATATATACTGAAATTAAAGGAAAATGTGTTTGAGAATATATGGAGACCTTTCATTGATTATGTAAAGAAATTAAACATAACTTCTGAAGTAGAAGGTGAATGATGTGTGTGGACCTTGTAAATTCCAAGCTGGTGAATGTATATTATGTATTCTTATGTAATAGATTACCTAGACTAAACAGAGGAGCATTGTTGATGACTTGTGTTTGTTAATGGCTGTTGTCGTTTTTATTACACTTTTTGTTTTTATTTCGTTATTGTTCTTTTTAATTTTTAAATTACTTTTGTGTTAGTGTCTGACTGTGTGTGCTATGTTTGTAAAAAAAAAAGGTTCAATAAAAAATATTGTGGAAAAAAAAATATGCAAAATTAGTCTCTCAAATTTCTGACTTCTGTATTCTCATGAATTTCTGACTTCTCATTAATCTGTAATGCTATTTCCCATAAATGTAATATTTTTTTCCCTTTAAATTTTCAATTTTTTCTTGTAAATTCATGAGATTTTGCTCATATACATGTCTCTCTCTTTTAAATTTGTGAGCATTTACTTGTAAATTCACCTTTCATTTCAGTTTTTTGTCAACCCCACAGAATGCCAGCAGCTGTGTGCAACACAGCATCATGTGGATCTGGAGTTGCAGGCTGCAAACCCATTCAAACCCATATTTAATTTTAGCCATTTTTGCTACTTTAAATTTTTCAAAATAAAAGATAAAAGTATTACATTGCAAATGAAGTAAAGTTGTGAGTATTAATAAGTATTAATTTGCAGAATTATCACAATTTACAACCTATGCACAAACATGAGCTGGCATTTTCCAGACTGCTGTTCTGATATTTAATCACCTTATTTGATGATCAAGATATGATTTCAACATAAACTTAAATCTTCTCATTAAGAGACAAACAGCTATGTCATACAAGCTCATTTTAAAGATGATTGGATAGTGATTTTACAGCCAAAAATGCTGCTAAAGAAATGACTGAATTATATTTTAAGGGCTAATAAAACTGACCGTTTGCTCATCAGATACTTGGCTGCAGTGCTGACCCGAGCAATGCTGCCTGCTGGTGAGATGTGGTCCGTCGTCACTTTGTCTCCGAGGAACAGTAAGGCATGAGCGTTTTCTATCGACTGAGGGGGTGGCACCTCTTTACTCTATGGAAAAAAAATGTCATTTAGAGGTAGACGAGGAGTTTATTCTCAAAACTCCCACAGTGGTGACAACAGCAGAGCGTCCTCAATGTGGGAGACCCTCTGTAGTCCACACACAGCTGAAGGTGACGACTTACCAACTTGCTGAAGAAAGATGGAGAACGGATGTACGTGGACTTGTGATCCCAGGGGAAAACTACAGAGTCTGGACTTTCTAAGTTGTTCCAAAATGTATTCCCTTTCTGAAAGAGCACACAATCAAAGCAGAAAAATGTTTAATTCACTTAAAACATGGGGAACACCTACGTGAAAGCGACACAGAAAAACATCTCAGGTTAGTTTTTAAATTGTCCATTACAGGTGTTTTTAAACAGGAATGGTTCTGAGGCGTTTCCTGAAATTTGACTTTCTGACAAATACTACCGAGCTGGTAAAGTTCTGATTTAAAAGTGTTCCCAGAGCACAAGGAAGACCAGAGATGATTCCACCAGAATAGACCAGTTTAAACTCTGCAGTAAGGAGCTGGCAGGTAAGGGCCCCTTTTCATAGCATGGAGACTGTTGAGAGAGAGGGGGACAATTTTTGATCTTTGGGATCATTTGGGAGGTCCTTGTGTGTTTTGGACCGAGTCAAACTTTGAAGAGACTGTGTGGCAATCACTGAAGATCACTGATAGATTGAAAATTGGCCAGCTCTCTCAACGATCTCTCAATGATCTCTACCCCTGTGTAAAGGGGGTATAAAAGACCAACTAATGTCTGATTTGAGTACTGTACATTGGAGTTTTGCATTCTCGGTCCCTATAAATGCTACAAGCCAGTCTTTTTTTGAGCTGGAAATTCTTGCTGAAATGTGACTAAAAACATTCAAAACCCCTTGCTGACAACTAAACACCACTTTTAAGTAACCTGTCTCAGGTGAAAGTTTAAGATATTTGGATTTCTATGTATCACTCTTCAAACAGGCATTCCCCAGCAGTGCATGTATAAATAACACGAAACCTGAAGGATATTTTAGGCCTCAGAAAGACAACACACAAAGATGCAGCACTTCCTGCTTTTTTGCCATGCGTCATGCTGTCAGGAAGGTTAAAAGAATTAAAGGCCATCTCCTAACCTCCATCCTTCCCCTGAGATCCTTAAAGATGGAGGAGATGACTGTGTCCTCCTCAGTCTGTTGGACCTCCTCTCTGGACGGCCAGATATCACGAAGATAAACCTCCTTCCCATCTGATGACAAACCTGTTCAGACAACGAAAACCCAAAGATTAGAAAAGGAGCAAAAAATGAGGAAAAAATGGCCTCTGCTTTCCATTTTTAAATGTTTGTGTCCAAGCACTTAAAAATATGTAGTGAAAAGACAGATGCCGTGTGCACAAAAACAGAATAGAATTAGATTTCAGCGTGATTATTTTAAAGGGGACATAAAGTGAAGTTTTCACTTTTTCAATGCCTTTGCACATGAATTAGGTTAGAAATGGCTACAAGTGAAAAAGCACAACCCTGTCACTTTGTTCAGACCTGCCTTGGTCTCAACAGGTCTTACTGAGCCATTCAGATTTGCCTCTGGCTGTGACTTGAAATATGTCCCTTTTCAGCTGCCCTAAGTCCAATACATGTCTACATAAGACAGCAAATCTCTACACGCTGACAGTAACCTCCCATTTTCCAAAAATCCCCTGGAGAGCCACAGCTTTGACACAAAACGGCTCTTGTGAGCACCATCCTTACCCAAAGGCTCCTTCTCAAAGTCAATTCCCACAGTGCCTGCAATGGCATAAGCCACCACCAGAGGAGGGGAGGCCAGGTAGTTGGCACGCACGCAGTCACACAGGCGGCCTTCAAAGTGCCTGTTGCCGGAGAGCACGCCGCAGGCCACTAGATCCCCCTAAAAAACACAATAAATTATCAGAACCCGTGCTCTACGCAGAAACAGCCTAATACAGATAACGCGAAGATTCACACCACCTGTTTGACTGCATCAACAACAGCTTCTGGTAACGGCGCCTTATTTCCGACACAGGTGGCACAACCATAACCTATTACCTGAAACCTGCCACAGAAACAAAAATATAAATAAGAGCAAACAATCATTCCAACTTCTGTCCCCACTGTCAAAAAACAAAAAAAAACAGTATTAGACAGGAAACGCATGTTCAAACACGTGTTGCTATTTTACTCTGACATGGGTTGTCATGAAATAGTTAAAAACACATCAATGCAGAGAGATATATGAGGACTGAGAATTAATAACCAATATTGTTTGCTGACCTGTCCAATATGAGGAAAACTGAAAATGAAATGAAAAATCAATATAGTGAATATGCTACTTTGCTAAAAAATTAAGTCTTTATACTTTAATGAGAACATATGTAATATTGACCAGAAACATGTAAAAGCCTAATAAACACTCTGAATAGACAGATTAAATACACTTTTCAAACATGAAATGGACGCCTGCTACTTGAGGTGTTTCGGGGACGTCCCACTGGGAGGAGACCCCAGGGCAGACCCAGGAATCGCCGGAGAGACTACAGTCGTGAAAAAATTAGGACACCCTGTATAAGCCTGTGTGTTTCTTTTTTAACATATTTGAACATATTGATATTTAATATCAATGTTAAAAATACTGGGAGATTCATGTAATACAACTAAACAATTAAAACTGAATTAAAGACTTTTCAAATTTTCCGTAAAATATAATTCTAAACAAATAGTGAGGAATAAATTAGGATACCCCCCCACCTTTTTTAGGACACCCCAACATTCATTCCCACTTAAAATGGCTAAAATAAATGTTAAAAAATGCAAATAAAAACAAAGACAAGGTTAGACATACTGTAGATATGTGAACATTTCTTAATAAAGAACTGAATATTTAATGGGGTATCCTAATTTTTTCACATGACTGTATGTCTCCCAGCCGGACTGGGAACGCCTTGGTATTCTTTCAGAAGAGCTGGAGCAGGTGACTGGGGAGAGGAAAGTCTGGGCTTCTCTGCTTGAACTGTTGCTTCCGTGACTCGGACCTCCGGAAAAGCAGTAGAAGATGGATGGATGGATGGAACATGAGCATTTTACTGAACAATGTCAAATGTGCGTATGATGAGGGGAAAAGTTATGCAGTTACTTTGTATTATGAAGCGGTATTACCTGAGAAGATGGTGGACAGATTCGGAGAAAAACTGTATTAGAGGCTCATCTGACTATGTAGTAAATCAGTTTTGGCAGTAATCTGAAACTCAATCAAGACTGAGTATTTTTTAAAAAGATCTTTTACCACTGTAAGGCAAAACTGCATATTTAACCCTTTTTTTTCCCTCCCAGTGCCGGAGGAATGGCAGCCAGTAACGGCAGCTCCTTAACGTTTTTCCTAACTTTGTGATTTTATTTAGTGTATTCGGTCTCTAGTGTGTTCTTTTTTTTTTTTAATCAAGGCTGGGTAATAAGACTGAATGAGACCACTGCCGCCACTCTATTGGCCCAGCACCCTGACACATTTATGGCCATCACGGGAGATTTTAACCATGTCTCAATGGGCAAACCAATACCAAACTTCCACCAGTTTGTTGACTGTCCCACCAGAGAAAATAAAACACTGGATCTGCTGTATGCCAATGTCAGAGATGCATACAACGCCACAGCTCTACCCCCCTTGGCAGATCTGATCACAACCTGGTTCTGTTAACCCCCAGGTACATTCCTCTTGTGCAAAGACAGCCTGCTCACACATGGACTGTCAGGAAGTGGAGATAGGAGGCTGTTGATGCACTACAGGGCTGCTTTGAGACAGCAGACTGGGATGTACTCTGTGGACCACATGGGGAGGGGACAGACAACATGACCGACTGCATCACAGAAAACATCAAATTCTCTGAAAACACAACCATGCCACCCCAGACCGTGCACTGTTTTCCCAACAACAAACCATGGATCACCAGTGACCTGAAAGCACTTCTTAACAAGAAGCAGAGGGCTTTTAGGTCTGGAGACTGGGAGAAACTGAGGAGAGTGCAGCGTGAACTGAGAGAGATGGTGAGGAGATGTAAAGACAACTACAGGAGGAAGTCAGAGGATAAACTCCAGCAGAAAAAAATGAGGGAGATGTGGACTAGAATGAAGCACATCACTGGGTGTAAGGGAAGAGACCGACAGACAGATGTTGGGGAGCCTTGAGAGAGTTGACGAGCTGAGGCCTGGTGCACACGACGTTTTCATTTAGACCTGGAAAGAAACATTTGCGTGCACATGACACCTCACAGAAGCAACCGTGCGTGCACATGGATCCACCAACAGTGTGAAAACTGCTGTTGGAACTAACGGATGACAAGCAGAAGTTTACTAGGGACTTTGGATTATTACTATAAATGCCAGATTCCATCTGCAATAAATATTTATATTCATTTTCTTTAAGCTGAAAGAATGAGGGAATAATACATAAATAGCGCATTGAGATGACGTTTGTTGTGATTAGGCGCTATACAAATAAAGTTGAATTAAATAAATAACCTATATACTGTAATTGCAGGCAATAAAAAAATCTGACTTACTGACAGCTGGTTTGAATATTTGATAAGGACTCTTCAATCATAACTTTTACAAAAGCATTACAAGTAAGAAAAAATTGTGATATGATGAGATGTCGGGCTGCAGCCACATCTCATCATTTGCGCAGTACAAAACTGGATTTGAAACATTAGCAGCTCCATGGTGATTTGTTCATCATTCAACAAAGGCAGGCATCCTCCTTGGTTATAATTTTGAGGATTATTTTTCCATATAAGGCTGTATCTATTGTGTAAAAAAGCAGTTTTACAGATATCGTTAAGAGCCCATTTTTAACCTGATCTTAACTATAAACACATCAGGCTTAAAGTTTAATCATGGAACTTGTATTTCTGTGAGAAATACAGAAAGCTCCATATTTGTATTTCTCTGTGAAAAATAAATGCTCTTTGGTGTATGGACTGGCTGAAATCTGTTGTAAACTGGGGCCGTAGCTCTTTTATTTCCGTAGATACAGACGTGCTTAAACAGTGCCGGGAAAACCTCTCCACTCTGGAGGCTGGTTTCAAATCTCTACACTTTCACACCTCCAAATACCTGGCATAGTATGCACGGACAGCTAAACTGGAGACGAACTTCCAATGTTTGGGGTAAAAATGTTGTCGTGTGCATGGCCCCTGAATCTGTTTTTTAATAGGTTCAACTCACCGTCTGTCACCCCCACACACCCCTCCCCCCTCACTCCCATCAGCACCAACCCCCACATCACTGTGACCACAGACCAGGTGAGGAAACAGCTGGAGAGACTTCACCAGCGGAAGGCTGCGGGCCCTGATGGCATCTCCGCCTGGATCCTGAGGACCTGCGCCAAACAGCTAGCTCCGGTACTGAAACACCTGTACAACCTGAGCCTGAGTCTGGAGAGAGTATCGGTGCTGTGGAAGATGTCCTGCCTGGTTCCTGTCCCCAAGAAGTCGTCTCCATCGGACCTGAATGACTATCGATCAGTTGCTCTCGCATCTCATGTGATGAAGGTCATGGAGAGACTTGTCAGCCCACCTGAGCCCGCAGGTGAAGACGTGGCTGAACCCTCTACAGTTTAAATATCAGTCTCATTTAGGAGTTGAAGATGCTGTCATTTACCTGCTGCAACGAGCCCATTTGCACCTGGATGGAGGAGGAGACACTGTGAGAATCATGTTATTTGATTTCTCCAGTGCATTTAACACCATCCAGCCACTGCTGCTGGGTAAGAACCTGCGGATGATGGGCTTGACAGCTCTGTGATCTCCTGGATTACTGACTACCTGACATGCAGGCCACAGTTCGTCCGGCTGGGCAGTGTCTTGTCTGACATGGTGGTTTAGTGATACAGGAGCTGCACAGGGGACTGTGCTTTCTCCTTTTCACTTCACCTTATACACCACCGACTTTTAGTACAACTCCGAGTCATGGCACCTGCAGAAATTCTCTGATGACTCAATTGTTGTTGGGTGTATAAGAGGGGGAGAGGAGAGGGAGTACAGGGCACTGGTAGACAGATTTGTGGACTGGGCTGAGCAGAATCACCTGAGCCTGAACATCAGCAAGACCAGACAGATGGTGAATGACCAGGAAGAAAAGGACACCTTCACAGCCATTGTGGATTAGGGGGGAGGATGTGGAGGACTACAAATACCTGGGTGTCGTGATCAGCAACAGACTGAACTGGAAATCCAACACTGATGCTGTGTACAAGAAGGGGATGAACAGACTACTTTCTGAGGAAGCTGAGATCCTTCAATGAGTGCAATGAGATGCTGGCACTTTTCTACCAGACCGTTGTTGCCAGCGCCATCCTCTTCGCTGCTGTTTTTTGGGGTAGCAGTATCAGAACCAGCAACACCAACAGACTTGACAAGATTATCAAGAAGACTGGCTCTGTAACTGGACTCAGGCCGGAGACCTTTGAGACTGTGGTGAAGAGGAGGACACTGAACAAACTGTTATCTACCATAGACAATCCTGATCACCCCCTCCACCACACACTGGAGAGACAGTGGAGCAGACTGCTACAGCTTCGCTACTGAATGGTCAGGTCCAGGAAATCTTTTCTGCCAGAAGCCATTTCACTGTACAATAATTCACTCTAATGTTGAATTTTGGTCATAACAATACTGCACCTTACAGTCTAATTGGTACCTCACATTTCACCCTGCGCCTTATAATCCTTGTTTGTACAGTTGGTACTAGCCATAGCTTCATAAGGATCATCATCTAGTAGCCTATGTAGTGTATAAAGTTATTTAAGCATTTGTACTTCCCTGGGTAACTCCTTTTCTATTATGCTGTGTGTATTTCTGTTGGTTTGGGGTCATCTACTGTGTCATGCTGCCGTTACACTGTAATTTCCCAGTTTGGGATCAATAAAGTACATCCATCCATCCATCTATATCTTATAATTTATATGACACCACCAATTAGTTTATTTATGCATTCCTTGCATTTTTATCGAGAACCCTCTATTTAAATGAGTTACCAACTTATAAGGCTAAGTAGTAGATTCTAATTGATGAATTTGTAAAAGAAAATTAATAGACTTAGACTTAACTTTATTAATCCCTTTGGGATGACTCCCTCTGGGAAATTTAAAATTTCCAGCAGCACATAAACGGAACATACAGATCAGAAAAGCAAAAAAGAAAAAAACACTTAACATAATACACACAATATAAATACAAGGCTAAATATGGCTTGTACAAGTATGGTTAAGTGAAGGTTATTGCACTATGAATGCTCTACTGTCCTCTGTACTCTATGTCCCCCCCCCTCAAGTGAGGAGTTATAGAGTGTGATGGCATGGTGGACAAAAGAGTTCTTGAGCCTGTTGGTCCGACACTTGGGAAGGAGCAGTCTTTCACTGAACAGGCTCCTCTGGTCACTGATGACGGTGTGCAGAGGGTGGCTGACGTTGTCCATTATATCCAACAGTTTATCCAGAGTCCTCATCTCTGCCACCGTCACCAGGGTGTCCAGCTTTGCGCCGACCACCGAGCAGGCCCGCCTGATCAGTTTATCCAGTCTGGACACATCCTTCTTGGATATTCTGCCCCCCCCAGCACACCACAGAGTAAAAGAGGACGCTGGCAACCACCGACTGGTAAAACATCCGCAGAAGTTTGCTGCAGATGTTGAAGGACCACAATCTCCTTAGGAAGTACATCCTACTTTGTGTCTTCCCATACAAGTGGCTAATGTATGTTGTCCAATCCAATTTATTATCCAACCACAACCTGAGATATTTGTATGAATCCACAACCTCCACCTTAGCTCCCTCTAACAGGACTGGTTGAGGTCTTGGTCTAGACCTCCCAAAATCAATAACCAGCTCCTTCGTCTTAGAGGTGTTGAGCTGTAGGTGGTTAGTGTGGCACCATGCAGCAAAGTCCCCTACCAGTCTCCGATACTCCTCCTCTCTGTCATCCCTGATACACCCAACAATGGCTGTGTCTTTTTTTTTTTTTTTTTTTTTTTTTTTTTTTGTTACTTATTTGTACCCGTAGGTAGACTTGGTTTGCAGTCTGGTGACAAGCCACCGGCTGCTGGTCGCTGCGTGCGCGAGTGCCCTAAACCTACATGTTTTTGGTGTGCGGGAGGAAACCGGAGAAATCCCGGAGTAAACCCACGCAACACGGGGAGAACATGCAAACTCCACACAGCTCACTGTTGGTCGGGGGCTGGGATCGAACCCACGATCTCATGATCCCCGCGATCCCCCGGCCGAGGGTAAAACTGTGCTGCCACAGTGCTAAACCACTGCGCCACCGTGCAGCCCTAGGCATACTTCTGAATATGACACAGCTCCGAGTTGTAGCAGAAGTCCGAGGTGTACAGGGTGAAGAGAAGAGGGGCCAATACTGTGCCCTGGGGGGCTCCAGTGCTGCAGACAACGGTGTCAGACGTAATATCCTTCAGCCCGACATATTGTGGTCTGCCAGTGAGGTAGTCGGAGATCCAGTCCACCAGGTGGGAGTCCACTCCCATCTTGCTTAATTTATCCCGAAGCAAGGGGGGCCGAATGGTACTGAAGGCACTGGAGAAATCCAAAATGAGGATCCTCACTGTGCCACTTCCCTTATCCAGATGGAAGTGGGCTCGATGAAGCAGGTAGAGGATGGCATCCTCCACACCGACACCTGATTGGTATGCAAACTGCAGGCGGTCCTGGGCGTGTTGCACCTAGGGTCTGAGGAGGCTGAGGAAGAGCCGCACCAACATCTTCATCAGATGTGAGGTGAGTGCCACTGGTCGGTAGTCATTCAGCTCGCTGGGCCGGTTCTTTTTCGGAACTGGAACGATGCGGGATGTCTTCCAAAGAGTGGGCACTCTCCCAATCTGCAGGCTGAGGTTGAAGATCCGTTGTAGTGGTTCCCCCAGTTCTGCAGCGCAGGTCTTCAATACTCTTGGACACACTTTGTCCGGGCCTGCAGCCTTCCTGAGTCGGAGCTTCCTCAGCTGCCCTCTGACCTGTTCTGTGGTAATAAATGGCAAGGGTCGTACTGATGTAGAGGAGGAGTGGGGTGGTGGTGCAATATTTGGAACATTTGCAATATGTTGCAATATTTTGGGACATTTGCAATATTTGGAATATTTTAATGCAGATGATTGAGCAATACAGTCCAATCCAAATCAATAGAATTGGATGGTGAGTATTCTGCTGTAAAATTGCAAAAAATATACTAAAACCCATCACCCTTGGACAGGTTTATGTGAATGAGTTTTCAAAAGGCCCTAACAATATGCCTACCATCCAGCCATTCATTTCAAACAAATATCAAAATACAGGGATGCTTTGAAAAGAGTAAGCTTCTTATAAAAATCCGTTAACCTCCAAATCAAAGCTGAACCATGATAAACTGGTCAGATTCAGCGTGAACAAAACACGTTCTGCAAATGTCAGTTTATCCCAGGTCGATGTCTAGTTGCTAAAAGGGTTTTTGTGCTTGTGTGCAGAGATTTCATTGTATACACACACTCACCCCAGCTGACTAAAGTAAGGCAGGACTCCACTGGTATTGAGGTAGTGAGTGACCATGCCACTTCCAGGAGCCAGGCTGGTCTGAATGTAAGGCTTGACAACAAGTCCGGCCTCGATGGCCTTTTTGGCCAGAAGACCTGTTAATCACAAATATTAATACTTATGCACAATTAGAACGGAACCACAGAAAGTCTCATAAAGTAGCATATCAATTTTTAGATCACAGAAGGAATTCAAAATGCTTTAACAGTTTAAAATTAAAGAAAATTTCAAGAAAAACTGGAGCACTGGTTGATTTGTTTGAGGGTTTTACCTGCAGTGAGCATGACAGACGGGTTGCAGTTGTTAGTGCAGCTGATAACGGCAGCGATAACCACCGAGCCGTGTGCCAGCTGGTACTCCTGACCACAGTGCAGGAAAGGAATACGAGTCTCCTGCTTCTCCTTAGAAATGTGGAAACCTTTAAAACCCACCTGCAGGAGAAAAAAAAAGAACAAAATTGAATTAAATGTCATTACAAGACAACGTATCACAAGCAACTGTTGCAGCAATTTAGCCTGTGCTCCAAATACTCTGATTAATACAATACAGGAGTAGACAATAGTTTTATTGTGGATTTTTTTTATGTCACCTTTTCATCAAGACAGCTCTGGAAGTCTTCTTTCATGTTGCTGACTGCAACTCTGTCCTGAGGCCTCTTCGGTCCACTCACATATGGCACCATTGAGCTAAGGTTGATTTCAATCACCTGTGCAAAGAACACGAATGTCATTTCAACAGTTCTAGACTTACAGAAAACACTGGAAACATTGGAAAAGGTGAATTTTAGATTTTTTTAATGAAAGGTCGGTTTTGATTTAGATGTATAAATACCTCAGAGAACTCTGGATCCTCTGAGGGGTCATCATAGCTTCGAAAAAGTTTTACAGCCTTCATGTACGACTCCAACAATTCAAGTTTCTCCTGGGAAAAATCTGGAAAAAATAGTTAGGATTCATTAATTAAGGAACTCAAATTTTTTTTGATTTAAAATACAGGCAAAGCTGGGAATCACAGAGAATAAAAACAAGATAACCATGTCAAGTTTTGCAACTGTGATGAAGAACTGAGAATAAACAGCAGCCCCCAGCTTAACTCACGTGTCTTTTTAAAGTGCTTGAGTGTGACTTGGTCGACGGGGAAGAAGCTGACTGTAGCGTTGTACTCTGGGCACATGTTGGCGATGGTGGTTCGGTCAGGAGCTGACAGCTGGGACACACCGGGTCCGAAAAACTCAACAAACTTCCCAGCAATCCCAGCTTGTCGTAAGTGCTAAAAAAAATAAATAAATAAAAATGGGTGAGACTAGTGTAATTTACAAACCCTTACTCCAATGAAGTTGGGACATTGTGTAAAACGTAAACAAAAACAGAATACAATGATTTGCAAATCATTTTCAACCTACATTCAATTCATTACATTACAAAGAAATTTAATGTTCAAACTGATAATCTTTGTTTTTTACGAATATTCACTCATGTTGAATTTGATGCCTGCAATATGTTCTAAAAAAGCTGGGACGGGGGCATGTTTACCAGTGATGTGCCGCGAGTTTCATTTCAGGTGAGGCTGTGATGCTTTCAGGGTCAGATTTACAAATCGGATTTTATATATTATTTTAACAAAACAAGTAAGGTATTTTATTGAATTACCTCTTATTAGAATACACAGAAAAGGAAGTAATAAAAGTATATGCCTTCATTTTAGAACTCTCCTGAGTACAGACAATGTGCAAAGACCCTCGGTTACACAAGTATAATGTATTAAGTTACTTTACAAACAACTTTTTTGGACACAAAATTCATTATACTTTGTGGCCAAGGAATAATTAAATTGTAGTGGTTCAAGGAGCTGCATCTCTCTTTGTGTTGTTGCTCCACAATTTAAATTTAATCATGAAATAATGGTAATGATAGATGATACCAGAATAGAAACAGTACAGGAAAATAAGTTTCTGGGGGTGACGCTAGACAATAAAATTTGCTGGAAACCTCACATCAGTCACATCCGGGCCAAGTTGGCAAAATGTATAGGCATACTGGGGAAGACAAGACACATCTTGGACTATAAATCATTGGTCTTACTGTACAATTCACTGTTTCTACCTTATCTTAACTACTGTGTAGAAGTCTGTGGAAACACCTACAAGACCAACCTACAGTCAATATGCACATTACAAAAAAGAGCTATAAGGATAATAAATAATGTAGGATATAGAGACCATACCAATTCGTTGTTTTTAAAGTCACATGTCATAAAGTTCATCGATTTAGTTAAATTTAAGACAGCACAAGTCATGTACAGGTCAATTAATAATCAACTCCCAACTAATATACAAAAAATATTTAAAAAAAGAGACAATGATCATAATTTGAGAGGAGACTTAAACTTTATAAAACCCAAGATACGAACAACCAAGAAAAGCATGTGCATATCTGTCTGTGGGGTGGATTTGTGGAACAGTCTGGAGCCGGAACTGAAACTATGTACAAACAAAAATCAATTCAAAAAGAGGTATAAACATTATTTGCTGAAAGGATATATGTTAGAAGGGCAGTATATATATGTACGATTCACTATGCTCACTCTGGGACACTATGGAATGGTGGGTGGGACAGCACTGTGTATATCTGTGTTGTTTGAGGCTGGTTTTGATGTATGGACATCAATGTATGTTAGGATGGATGGGTGTTAATGTTGATATGTACAAAATACAGTTAATTGTTTACTTGGGGTCTTAAATGTGGTAATTTGTATATAATTCACATGGGTGTATTTAAGGAAAAGAGGAGATGGAATTAATAAGTGTTCACTTCTTCCTTCTCCCTTTCGAACACTGTATACTGTTACTTTATTGCGTTTGTCATTTGTTTTGTTTTTGTTATACTTTTTTGTTCGAAATAAAGTATCTATCTATCTTATTATTACAAATCATTAGAAGAGGAAAAAGGAGTTTCTGCACTTCCTCCCCAATCATCTGAAGCTGTAGCAGGTGCCTCTCAGCTCAAGGACATCAAACTCATTAAGAAGAGAGAGTCTGGAGCACACTGCCCAACTTACAGCCTTTATCGGTGGGTGCACCAATAAATGCTGTAAGTTGGGCAGTGTGCTCCAGACTCTCTTTTCTTAATAAATTATTAGTAATATTTACAGCTACTATGCATGCATGGTCTTACCTTTACTTGTAAATTACGTAAATTTAGCTGTCATGGACAAAAATCATTGTGACTTTGTTAAAAAAAAAAAATCCTTATTTTCCTTTATTTAATTCAAAAAAAAAGCCCTGTGCTTACAGTGCTAAAACATGCCCCCTCTTGTTGGGGCCATAGTACTATGCATCCTCTGACTGATTTTCAGCCTCACCTGCCACCCCTGACTGCACATCCCTGATGTTTACCACTGTGTTGCATCACCTTTCCTTTTAACGACACTCAATAACCATTAAAGGTGCCTTCACACCAAACGCGAACAGGCAAATTTTTTGCGCAGCACAATTACATTATAACTCAACATAAATACGTGAATAGACAGGAATTCACTGTCTGGGTGAGATGCAGACAGGCAAAGTTGTCTTTATAATTTCTCCAGCAGTGTTCAACCTGCTGTGGAAATCCCCAAAATAACATCATGCTTAGAATTACATTATCTGACGGGGGGCTCATCTGAAAAAAGTTGTCCCTGCCTTGAAAACTTGATGGGTGTTTCCGTTGCTAGCTTGCTAACCTTGTTAGCACGTCCATGGCAGGAATCCATGGGAAATAACTCCGAAATTCTGATTCAGCTTAAGAGCTCCTGGTCCTTCTGTCTCCAAGTGAGTGTCAATCTTATTTTCAAACTAGTTTACTCTGCAATGTTGATAATTCTACTCAGATGATGGCAGAATCTCAAAGCCAGCGTTACCCCTCAAATGTGAACAATTCTGCGTGTGCTTGCCCCTTTCCATTGACTTTGTATGGATTTACGCTGCCCGTTCGCGTTTGGTGTGAAGGCACCTTTAAGAACTGAGGACACTAATTGTTGTAGGTAGAATTCTTTCCCATTCTTGCTTGATGTACAACATCAGTTGCTCAACAGTCCAGGGTCTCCATTCGCCCATTTTGCACTTTACAATGTGCCACACATTTTCAATAGGAGACAGGTCTGGACTGAAGGCAGGCCAGTCTAGTACCCACACTCTTACTATGAAGCCACTCTGTTGTAACACATACAGAATGTACCTTGGCATTGTCTTGCTGAAATAAGCAGAGATATCCTTGAAAAAGACCTTGCTTGGATGGCACCATATGCTGCTCCAAAACCTGCATGTACCGTTCAGCATTAATGGTGCCTTCACAGATGTGCAAGTTACCCATGCAATAGGCACTAACACACCCCATACAATCACAGATGCTGGCTTTTGAACTTTGCGCTGATAACAATCTGGACGGTCCTTTTCTCTTTAGCCCAGAGGACACAACGAAGGTCACTGGCACTCAATGTTGCCGCTTGCGCAGAAATTTCTCCAGAATCTCTGAATCTTTTGACATTATGGAAAGTAGCTTAGTTTAGTTTAATGTTTATTTGAAAAGGGCATTACATACTAATAAACATTAATACAAATGTAAGTATGCCAGATTTAGCAATACTGCTAATTTGCATCGGTAGTCCCCCGGTGGGTCACAAAAACACACAAACAAACAATCATACATGAGCAGAATAACTGCAGTGAAACTGTACAAAGTGGATATGCTAAAGTGCAAGAGTTAAGGTGTTACAAAACAAGATATTCAAATGTCAAACAAGTGAAGTGCTGCATATGCGTACACACACATGCACCCAAGCACCTCACAGCAACAAGAGACAGCAACAAACAAGAGGCGGGGCATATGTGTGTGATGCACAGGTGCATATGTACAATATATAGGTGTATGCCGCAGAGCAACCACTAGTTATGGGTACAGTTTTGGTTGTTCAAAAGCCAATTTTTACAATGCATCTTAAAAGTGTTTAGTGTGGTACATTCTCTGATTGGAGGTGATATGTTACTCCAGATGTTGGTGCCCCTCACTGATAGCACAGACTAAGCACATGTGGTGCATCTGTGGGAGACCTCACAGTCTCCTCTAGTGATTGCTCTGGTGGTTGTACCAGTAACAGTTCTCAGTTTAACACATTCTCCCAGTGGGGGTGGTGCATAGCCATTTAATATTTTATAAATCAAACAGGCAAATTTGAGAGTTTTATCATTTTCAAAAGATAGAAGATTGTATTTTTTGTAAATGTTACAGCAATGATATGTGGGATCTTTCTTGTCAAGGATTTTTATGGCTTTTTTGTATAGATTCAATGGGTTTCATTATGGTTACACCAGTGAGTGACCAGCTGGTAAAACAGTAATCAGTGTGTGATGTAGATGATGAAATCCCTAAATTCCTTGCAACTGTACAGTGATTGAATATTTGCCCATGAGGTGGTGAACCTCGCCCCATCCTTGCTTGTGAATGACTGAGTTTTTTGGAGATGTTCCTTTTCAAATCAAATCAAACTTTATTGTCATATTGCTGTACATACAACTGTAGTGCAGGCAAGATGAAATTGCGTTTCTCTCGGCATCCATATAAGAAGCAGCATGATTAAGACACACTCCCACATAGCTCCACCCCCCACCCCCACCCCCCCATCCATTCACACATCCCTGAGACATACTTGGGGAAAAAGAATAACTAACTATAATATACAAAATGTCCATAGGTGCAGTAGTGTGTATGAGAGATTCCGGGTCAGCTGTTCAGCATCTGACAGCTTGTGGGAGGAAGCTGTTGATCAGTCTGGTGGTTCTGCCTCTGATGCTCCGGAATCGTTTACCAGATGGAAGAAGTTCAAAGTGTTTATGCAGAGGGTGAGAACGGTCCTTGACAATGTTCAGTGCCCTGCTCCTACAACGGTTCTGAAAAAGTTCTTGGACAGAAGGGAGGGAGACTCCAATTACCCTCTCCGCCCCCTTGACTATCCTCTGCAGGGCTTTTTTGTCTGACATACTGCAGCTGGAGTACCATGTAGCAATGCAGGACGTCAGAACACTCTCCACCACACCTCTGTAGAAGGTCCTGAGGATGCAGATGGGGAGAGAGGCCTGTTTGAGTTTCCTCAAGAAGTGTAGTCTCTGCTGAGCCCGCTTCCTGATCTCCAAGGAATTCTTGCTCCAGGTCAGGTCCTGCGAGATCTGCACTCCGAGGAACTTGATGTTCTCTACTCTCTCCACTAAACGGCCGCCGATGCTGAGGGGGACGTGCTCAGGCTGTGACCGCCGGAAGTCGATAATCATCTCCTTCGTTTTGTCCACGTTGAGCACCAGATTGTTCTCCCTGCACCAGCCCTCCAGGTCTCTCACTTCTTCCCTGTACACTGATTCCTCATCCCTCTGAATAAGTCCCACCACCGTGGTGTCATCTGCAAACTTAATAATCTGGTTCCCCTCATGTTTGGATACACAGTCATGCGTTAGAAGTGTAAACAACAGTGGACTGAGTACACAGCCTTGAGGGGTTCCGGTACTCAGATTGGGTACTTTATACCCAATCATGGCACTCAAGTGTTTCCAATTAACCTATCCATCTGTGGAATGTTCCAAAAAGGTGTTTATTGAACATTTCTCAAATTTCTCAGTCTTTTCTTGTCCCTGTCTCAGCTTTTTGGGAACATGTTGCAGGCATCAAATTCAAAATGAGTGAATATTGGCAAAAAAACAATACATTTCATCAGAAGAAAAAGTAATAAAGTTTATAAAACCTTTGTGATGCCAAGGACGATGTCTATGGATGTGGTCAGAGGGTTAATGGAGCCCACCAACTTACAGCCCACCACATGAGGAAGGGTCAGAGACACCGGCTGGCCCAGCATCACTGCCTCTGACTCAATGCCCCCAACACCTGATGGAGAAAAGAAGAAAACTAAAAAACAGCATTGCTATTTAACTATACAGTTAGTACTGATGATGTGTTCTTAGGTGCCTTTTCAAACATCTAAAACTTAAGTTTTATCTCTCCTCAGAAAAATTATGAAAACACCCTCAAAAGTTTCAGATATTTCACAACATGGCAGGTTCATCAAGTTACTTCACAAAGTGTTTTACCCCAGCCCAGGATCCCCAGGCCATTGATCATGGTGGTGTGAGAGTCGGTTCCCACAACGCTGTCGGGGTAGATCAAACCGTCGCTGACTTGCACCACTCTGGACAGATACTCTAAATTCACCTGGTGGACGGCGCCAACGTCCGGAGGAATCACATTCACATTTTTAAATGCTTTTGAACACCACTATCATGAAAACAGAAAAAAACAGCTGTTGCATCAAAACAGTTAATGAAAAATTACAGTAGATAAGCATGAACATTGAAAATATTATTGTTAGGTGACTTTTGCTTGAGAAAAGTCCTATTGTGTATACAGAAATATAAAATAAATATGATTTGATGGTACCTTAAAGAACTGCAGCCTCTCTTTGTTTCTATTTAGTTCCATTTCCTGATTCTTGAAAGCTATTTCATGTCTTCAGAAAAAAGGAAAAAAAAAGGTCAACAATGAAGAGGATGAAGGTAACTTTTTTTGCCCAACATTTCAACTCAAGTGACCTGATTGTCCCCTCTGATTTCCTGAATCAAATGACTCATCAAAAAATAAAAAGTGCATTTCGTACAAAGTCAATGCAAAGTGGAAAAGATGCTATCTGTTGCTATGAGGAAATGTTTAGGATCTTTTTAATGCTAACTGATTAAACATAAAACCCAAAATTTACAAAACCTAAGTGAGCACATTCAATTAGTTTTGTCCAATTATTTTTTTTAGAGCTGGATTTTCAGGAAATCAATCCAGCTCTCATTAAATCTGTCCATTTCCAGGATCAATGTTGAACTGGATTGAAGTCATTCAAATAAAAAATCTAAAACTTAAAGAACAAAAAAGCTCACGAATTTTCACGAAAAAACCCTGCAAATTAACAAGAAAAAAAAAGTCAAAAACTGATGAGGGGGGAAAAATCTAGATTTATTATTAAAAAAAAAAAAAGTCACAAATTTGAAAGAAAACAAAGCTGCAAACTGGTGGGAAAAAATTACAAATTTCTGGGGGAAGCCACAAATTTATGTGGAACAAAAAGCTGATAAAGTATAAAGGCAAAAATGTCCAAGACTGGTACTCATTCTGCTGATTTCACTTTCCAATAAGTTAAAAAAAAAAAAACAGTAATTATGCATTCCCACAATTTAATACAAGGATTTCACCTGGGGCTGGGCGATATGGCTTTTAACATGCATCGCAATACAGTTAGGGTTTTATGGCGATACATGCTATATCCATCTATATACACTCACCGGCCACTTTATTAGGTACACCTGTCCAACTGCACGTTAACACTTAATTTCTAATCAGCCAATCACATGGCGGCAACTCAGTGCATTTAGGCATGTAGACATGGTCAAGACAATCTCCTGCAGTTCAAACCGAGCATCAGTATGGGGAAGAAAGGTGATTTGAGTGACTTTGAACGTGGCATGGTTGTTGGTGCCAGAAGGGCTGGTCTGAGTATTTCAGAAACTGCTGATCTACTGGGATTTTCACGCACAACCATCTCTAGGGTTTACAGAGAATGGTCCGAAAAAGAAAAAATATCCAGTGAGCGGCAGTTCTGTGGGCGGAAATGCCTTGTTGATGCCAGAGGTCAGAGGAGAATGGCCAGACTGGTTCGAGCTGATAGAAAGGCAACAGTGACTCAAATAACCACCCGTTACAACCAAGGTAGGCAGAAGAGCATCTCTGAACGCACAGTACGTCGAACTTTGAGGCAGATGGGCTACAGCAGCAGAAGACCACGCCGGGTGCCACTCCTTTCAGCTAAGAACAGGAAACTGAGGCTACAATCTGCACAAGCTCATCGAAATTGGACAATAGAAGATTGGAAAAACGTTGCCTGGTCTGATGAGTCTCGATTTCTGCTGCGACCTTCGGATGGTAGGGTCAGAATTTGGCGTCAACAACATGAAAGCATGGATCCATCCTGCCTTGTATCAATGGTTCAGGCTGGTGGTGGTGGTGTAATGGTGTGGGGAATATTTTCTTGGCACTCTTTGGGCCCCTTGGTACCAATTGAGCATCGTTGCAACGCTACAGCCTACCTGAGTATTGTTGCTGACCATGTCCATCCCTTTATGACCACAATGTACCCAACTTCTGATGGCTACTTTCAGCAGGATAATGCGCCATGTCATAAAGCTGGAATCATCTCAGACTGGTTTCTTGAACATGACAATGAATTCACTGTACTCAAATGGCCTCCACAGTCACCAGATCTCAATCCAATAGAGCATCTTTGGGATGTGGTGGAACGAGAGATTCGCATCATGGATGTGCAGCCGACAAATCTGCGCCAACTGTGTGATGCCATCATGTCAATATGGACCAAACTCTCTGAGGAATGCTTCCAGCACCTTGTTGAATCTATGCCACGAAGAATTGAGGCAGTTCTGAAGGCAAAAGGGGGTCCAACCCGTTACTAGCATGGTGTACCTAATAAAGTGGCCGGTGAGTGTATATATATATATATATATATATATATATATATATATATATATATTAGATATAGATATATATCACAATATCTTGAGCTCTCCTCCAAACCACTGTATAAATGTTAAATCTTTGCATAAAATGGCAGGCATGATAATAGAAACAGACCCATGTATTGCATTGTTTTAGATTGTATACAAAAAAGGGGGGTAGTAAAATCAAGTTAAATTTATCAAACTTTATTGAACCAGTCATGCAACCCCACTTATAAATTTACAACAAATCAGAATAAATAATGGTAGGCCTTATGGCCTGTAAAAAAACATTACAAACAAAACAAAGAAGGACTCAACACAATAAGAAGTGTATTAAGCAAAAATTCTAGAGAAAGATAATTTAAAATTATATAAATTAAAGTCCACTTTTTCTGTTTAGTCATGTTTTTAACAATGAATGCCATGTCTTCAGCAGAATAATTTATGACTGCAGTTGTGATCTCTTTCTACTTTGCACTTTTGTTGTATGGGATAAATGTTCCAAATGAAGAAGCCATATAGTCATTTTCTTAGGGCTGGTTCCTTTATTTTATTTATTTATTTTTTTTTTTAATAGGGGCTACCTGGGATGCTGAGAGCAATTCTTAATGCATTCTTCATATTATAGTGGATGACATTTCAAGTGGTGAAATAAATTAATGGTAGTACGACATAATTTGCACAAAACTGTATTTTGTTCAGTTTTTACCTTCAGAGCTGGTCCTTTTTTCTCCTTTCGTTCAAATCTGCTACACTGCAGCCAGTATGTGTGTGTGTCATTTCATTTTTTCCCCTCTCCCCGCATTCTGCTAGTGTTGCCAGATTGTGCATAAAAAAACAAGCGTCTCTGCTCCACGAAAACAGGCTTAAAAGAACCTGTTTCTAAAGAACAAAATTGCAGGGAAAAAAAAACAGACCTGGCAACAACCCTGAAATGAAACACCGCGGGAGGAGGTGGGGGGAAGCACTTCAGTGCAGCTGTTGAGAGAGCAGAGAGAAGCTGACAGTCGCAAAATGCTCGAGCTTTGCGATAAAAACATTTTTTGCATCGCGCATAGTAGAATGTATCGATATAATATATTCGTTGTATCGCCCAGCCCTAATTTCACCCCACAATGCAAGACTACATAGCTATGGGTTTATCATGTCTGTGCTATTTTTAAGACTTTAGGATTGTCATTTTTAAAGATTAATGAGGCCTTAATTTTGAATAAGCAAGTTTAATGGGGGGTTTTTTATGATCTATAGACACCCAGAAAAATCTGTATGATTTGCTTAAACGGTTCAAACATTTTGCCAAAATAAAAAGTTGCATTTTGATGATCTGAAACTAAGACAAATGCAAAACAGCCTGTACTGTCTCCACAAAGACTAACATATTACTGTTCCAACTAATCACCTCTGAACTCTCATACTTACTCTGAGACAGGCTGCATGTGGAAAGGGCAGAGGAGAGGAGTGTTCTCGATCTGCTGGACAGAAGGTGGGCCAGGTTGACCTGAAGAGGCAGGTGGGTCGCTGCAGGCGGGTTTACTGCAGGAGCTGCGCTGGCCTCCGCAGTGTGAGCCCCCTCTGGATGGAGGCCTGGAGGGTATCAAGCGAGAGGGGCCCTGACTCTGGTTTAGGCCGTCTCCTCCGCCAGGGTTGGGAGCATTCTGTATGGCACTGTGTGTTAAAAAAAAATCTTCTTTAAGTATTAACACCCACAACATGTTAAGTCCATGGTTTTATTTATGGACATAAGAACAGAGGTGGGTAGAGCAGCCACATTCAATTCAAATATTTGAAAGCCAGAATAGCTCAGAGTACAACCAAATGTACAGGTGCATCTCAATAAATTAGAATGTCATCAAAAAGCTGATTTATTTCAGTAATTCAATTCAAAAAATGAAACTCGAATATTACATTGATTCATTACACACAGAATAATATATTTCAAGTGTATATTTCTTTTAATTCTGAGGGTTATGAGGGAAACCCCAAATTCAATTTCCCAAAAAAGTTTGAATATTATGAGGAGGGGCTGAAAAGTTCATAGGCTGACCATGATGCAGTGGTCAAATTTGACCAAATGTGGTTTATTTTTCAACATTGGTGTTGCAGCACTTGGATCCCTGTAGTACAGAAGCTCTCTTCTTGATCCTCAAAGACATAACTCCTTCTTAGTCAGCCTATGAACTTTTCAGCCCCCCACATATAAGATTAATTAAAAAAACGGATTTTTAAATAGAAATGTTGGCTGACTGAAAAGTATGTCCATGTACACACTCAATACTTGGTCAGGGCTCTGCATCAGTGTGGCATGGCATGGAGGCGATCAGCCTGTGGTACTGCTGAGGTGTTATGGAGATCCAGTTTGCTTCGATAGGGACCTTCAGATAATCTGCATTGTTGGGTCTGGTGTCTTCCTCTTGACAATATTCCATAGAATCTTTACAGAGTTTAGGTCAGGAGAGTTTGCTGGCCAATCAAGCACAGTGATACCATGGTCATTAAACCAGGTTTTGATACTTTTAGCAATGTGGGCAGGTGCCAAGTCCTGCTGGAAAATGAAATCAGCATCTCCATAAAGCTTGTCAGCAGAGCGAAACATGAAGTGCTCTAAAATTTCCTGGTAGATGGCTGTGCTGACTTTGGACTTGATAAAACACAGTGGACCAACACCAGCAGATGACATGGCTCCCCAAATCATCAGTGACTGTGGAAACTTCACACTGGACCTCAAGCAACTTGGATTCTGTGCCTCTCCACTCTTCCTCCAGACTCTGGGCCCTTGATTTCCAAATGAAATGCAAAATTTAATCTTATCTGAGAAAAGGGCTTTGGCCCACTAAGCAACAGTCCAGTAAGTTTTCTACTTAGCCCAGGTAAGATGCTTCTGATGCGGTCTCTGGATCAGGAGTGGGTTGACACAAGGACTGCGACAGTTGTAGCCCATGTCCTGGATACGTCTGTGTGTGGTGGCTTTTGAAGCATTGATTCCAGCCACAGTCCACTCCTTGTGAATCTCCCCCAAATTCTTGAATGGACTTTGCTTCACAACCCTCTCAAGGCTATGGTTATCCCTGTTGCTTTTTCTGCCACACTTTTTCCTTCCACTCAACTCTCCATTAATATGCTTGGATACGGCACCCTGTAACTGCCAGGTTCTTCAGCAATGACCTTCTGTGGCTCACCCTCCTTGTTGTCTTATGAACAACTGTCAAGTCAGCAGTCTTTCCTATGATTGTGTAGACTACTGAACCAGACTGAGAGACCATTTAAAGGCTCAGGAAACCTTTGCTGGTGCTTGGAGTTGATTAGCTGATTAGAATGCAACACCATGAGCCTACAGTACTGAACTTTTTCACAATATTCTATTTTTTTTTGAGAAACTTGACTTTGGGGTTTTCATGAGCTGTAAGCCATAACCATCAAAATTAAAAGAAATGGTAAAATGGTAAATGGCGTTCACTTATATAGCACTTTTTCCTCATCTTTAGATGACCAAAGCGCTTTGCAGATCCTGCTATCCACCCATTCACACACACATTCACACACTGATGGCGGCAGAGCTTCCATACACACAGGCACTGGCCTGACCCACCAAGAGCAACTGGGGGTTCAGCGTCTTGCTCAAGGACACTTCAACATGCAGACTGCAGACAGAGCGGGAATCAAACCCCTGACCCTCCGATCTGTAGTTGGCCACACTACACCTGCGCCACAGCCCCGCCCCCCGAAATAAACCCTTGAAATATATCACTGTGTGTAATGAAGCTACATGAGTTTTATTTTTTTGAATTGAATTACTGAAATAAATCAATTTCTCAATGACATTCTAATTTATTGAGATGTACCTGCACCTGAGTGAAAATACAGGGTTTTTTTCTCCATAAATGCACTCGAGTTACAGTATTCTGCAATAAAACTACTCATAAAAGTAAGATTTGGGGGAAAAAGTTACTTGAGTAAATGTAACTCATTCCTACCCACCTCTGTATAAGAAAAACATAAAAACAAACCCACCATTTGCTATAATCAATCTGTAATGAGTGATCTACTATGAGGTCAGTAGGGCATTTCGGGTTGACCACCCCTGGGTCCATGCCATGTTTGGATACAGCGTCCCTCATGGTTGCCAGGTCCACCATGGCAGGAATGCCACTGTTAAAGGAAACCAGAGTAGGAAAAAATAAACTTCCCCCTAATTTAGAAAACTATGTTCAGTCCAAAATTTCTTTCTATTATCACTGTCCACAAAATGAGCCACTCACTTACTGTATGTCAAAGAGCATGTCATAAGATCTGATAAGCTAATTGCTGGGTGACTGCATGTTTCACCCTCATCCTTTCACTCTGCCCTCTGCTCCGATTTCTCCAACTGAACGTGAACTGATTACATCTCGTGTTTTCCAAAATAAAGGGAGGCCCTGACATAAAACCCTGAGACACTCACGTGAAGTCCTGCAGAAGGACTCGAGCGGGAGAAAACGGCACCTCAGCTTTATTCTGCTGCTGCTGCCAGTCCAAGATGTTCTGGACGTCTTCTTGTTTTGTGTAAAAGCCATCGCACCAACGAATCGCTGCCTCCAGTAAGACACGGATGGATAGAGGCAGCTTATCTGCACAGAGTGAAAGCAAAGGAAAAGTTTAACTATTCTTGTGAATACAAATGTTGAGAATCTAAATCCCTGTTAGTTATAACCCTGACAGATTACAGGAAAATGTCTTCAATCCTTTACTCAGTGACTCTGAACTCACCGTATCTTTGATCACTTAATTTAAGTGGATTGAAGAACTTGAGGTTCCCATCTTTTAGTGTGTCAATAAGATGGCTGTATGGGTGCTCTGTTGAAAGGAAAAATAAAGACTTCTTATTACAATTTCACACTTTGTGCTACAAGAAAGAAGCACTCTGGAAACTTTAATATGTAAGCACCTCATGAGATTTTCTGTGCCTCAGCATCTTGGTGTTGAAACTGGCCAAGGTTTACTAGATGAGGCTTAAATATTAAGCAGAGTGCTGTAAACTCAAGGTCGACTCTAACATTTATCCAGTTAGGACCTTCTCGAGATAACTTTGTTAAAATAAGGGCAAAGTTAAAGCCATCGTTTAAACTATTTTATTCTGGGTCAGAAAATCTTGTGTTGTGATAACACACTACCAAGCACCGATTTTCCAGGGTGAAAAAAAGAACAGAAATTAATTAACAGATTCTTATTAACAAAAATATACCACTGTGGAACATTCATGTGGGTGAAAAAATATCCACATCAACCTTGATGTCAGTGGACTTTGGCTGTAGAAATAATATGGAAGAGTGGGAAAAAAATCTAACTTATACAATAATCACCACAAGAAGTACTTGAACTATTGGATCAAGGACAATGTGGCTTGAGATTGCTAAGAAGCTGTGCTGCAATAATAGTGTGTAGCTAATGATCACTTGCAAACTTCATGGGTTGGCACAGAAAGGAGCTAACGTTATCCATGACAGGCTATTGAAAAAAAAAAATGCTGCTCAGAATTACATCTGATGATCACTGCAAACTTGAATGACTTTTGTAACGTTGTTATGGGCGTCATTCATGCAACATAAAAGAGCTTGGGACTAGCATGCCCAAACTGCTCCACTTTCAGTCAAAAAAAAAATTCCTCAACCTGCTGAAGCACGAGTCCCTCCATGATTTTGCAATGTTGCCATCACGTCAATTCACGTGAAATCCGCCAATCAGCGCGATTATTCCGTGATCTTGCAACTTTGTCCAATCACCGCAACTTTCCCACAATTTTGGCCAATCTTCGTCAACTTCCGCCAATTGCACTAATCAAATTTGTCCCTGAGTGGCACTCAAACACTCAGTCTAACCAATCAAATGCGTCACTGCACAGTGTTCACTTCCGTGTTTACAATAAGTATTAATGGAACACATTAGCAAAAACAGAGTGTGTGATTTAAAAAAACCCCCAAAACACTCAGCCGCGAGGCTTACAACACCGTCTCTTCCTCCATCTCCCTCAGCCTGCTGGTGGACGTCTTGCCACGTCGCCATCCTGACCGCGTGAACGAAGTACTGGGTTTGTGTTGAAAAACGTCCGCCTGCCCCAAAAGCTCCCCGTTGTGGGAACACGTGTGAGGAGAGATGCAGTAAAACCACAAACAAACGAGCAAATCTAACACTACATGCAGTGTTTGATCATTTTATATATCTTTAGAAGTAAAATCATTACTATATCTTGTCAATGAGCTTTAAAGCTGTGAATCTCTGGTCTGGACATAGACAACATACCCCCCCCGGTAAATGAAAGATGAGTGTCTGATGAGACAAGTGTGTGTGTCAAGACGCGCAGCAGATAGACAGGTAGGAGTTAGGCACGGAAAGAGAGAGAATATTGTCTATCATTTTTTTTGTCCTTAGGTATGACTGTGAGAGTGAACGGTTGTCTGTCTCTCTGCGTTAGCCCTGCGATGGACTGGTGATCTGTCCAGGGTGTACCCTGCCTCTCGCCCAAAGATGCTGGGATAGGCTCCTGACCCCCCACGACCCAAAAAGGATTAAGCAGAAGAAGATGAATGAAAAAACACAAGACTCCGATAGACAATACAGAGCAACAGAATAAATTTATTTTTTCCCTCTCCACTTGATATTGAGTGGTTGGGGACCGTAGGGAGTTTTCAAATGAGGGTGCTGCCAATAATTTCCAAATCTACACTCTTTAACATGCATTCAATGCAATTTAGCTGTTGTAATGGACATTGAGTTAAAGTCTGTATTTGCTGCTGCATAAAAGAGTTTTGCTGTATAGCAGAAGTTTCTGCTTAATTTACAAATCACTGTTTAATAGGAAATTTGACAAAATTTTGTCCTGTACTTTTCTTGTATTATTATATGGACTATCACTGTAGTAAAAAAAAACATCTGCTTTAAAATTTGTAATTCTTCCCACAACCTTTAGTGCAAAAAAACCTCTCAAAACATCGCAACTTTTATTGCAACTTTTCGAAAAAGCTCCCACAAATTCAGGCTTTTTGGGCCGCAACAATCATAAAAACATCCTGCAAAATCCCGAGGGACTGCATAACTGAAATAGAACTCCGTAAGACAGAAAGGGTGGTGAGAACTGCTGACATGCCAAAAATTTGGCGTTCCACTTGGATGCAATGTCACTGAGTCAAATGATTTTCAATCCCAGAGAGAAAAGGAACATACCATCAGTTAGCAAGGTTGATATTAGGTGAAGATTTTTAACCTATATTCTGTATATTGGTGAATTCCTAAAATGACTACTGTGCTGTCTTATTTCTTTAAATAGTGTACTTATTCTGTCCTGTTTTATAAATTCAGAAGAACCATTTTTTCTTTCATGAGGCAACCCTTCCTAAAAGCACAAACTTGATGAAATGTAGGACAATGTTTTGATTTATTTATTCATAATTCATTTAATTCAATTAAAGCTGACCATTGTCATAACAGGGGGTCATTCTAGTCCCTTTGACCACTGAGCAGGTTTCCAAATCCGTGGGGGTTTTTTGCCTTCAGTTCTGAGTGTATCAACTCTCCATTTTGTTGCCTTTTTGTGTAACTTCATTTCATCCTTATGTTCCGCTATCATTTTAAGTTCCTCGAGTGTCAGTTCCTTATTCCTTAGTTGTCCCCCACCCCCTCTCCGGTTCTCTATCCTTTGCTTTGTCCTATTATTAAAATGGCAGTAATCGACTTCCAGTTATGGCGGCCACGTAGGAAGATGTGTTTCGCCCTGCTCTGCTCCTAAAGATAAAAAATCGGCAAATAACTCTCTCATTTGGAACAAAGCCTATCCCAGCGTTTGGGCAAGGATATGCCGGTAAAGCCTAAGGCTGGGAAATCAGGTGGAGGAAAAAGTGAACCGCCGAAACAGTCCAAGTTAATGGACTTTCACGTTCGTGACGAAGCAGCAGAAAAATCTCCAGATATGGCGGAGCAAGCTAGTGGCGGAGCGGTGACTGCTGGCGACGGCACAGGTGCAGTGCTCACTGCCATTAGCTCAATGAGAGCAGACTTTTCCGCTAAATTTGATGGGATTATAGCAGCGATAGAAGGAATGAGAAAGGAGATAAGCGACTGTATGGAACGAGTAACGCAGGTGGAGCTCCGAATTTCCAGCGCTGAGGATGACGTCACCAGCCTACAATTAAAGGTGCGCACATTGGAATTAAAAAATAAACGTCTCGAAGATAATGTCCTGGACTTAGAATCCCGGTCGAGACGGAACAACCTGAGGCTGGTGGGCCTTCCAGAGGGAACCGAGGGTCGGGACTCATGTTCCTTTTTGGAAAAGTGGATTCCAGAAGCGCTGAACAACGCGGAGCTGCAGTCATCAGTCGTTTTAGAGAGCACCCATCGAATTGGCCCACTGAGAGATAATAAGGCAACACCGAGGACGCTGATTATGAAGTTCCTCAGCTACAGAGACAAGATGACGATCTCCAACGCGGGGCGAGCCAAAGGAGAGATTAAATACCAGGATCAACAGGTGCGGTTCTACCCAGATTTGGCCACAGGAATCCAACAATTAAGGAAACAGTTTGACCCCGCCCGTAAAGAGCTGCGCAGCCTCAGGATTCGTCATGGAGTGATTCATCCTGCAAGACTGCTGGTCACATATAAGGGCAGAACCCACACCTTCAAGACCCCTGAGGAGGCGCAGGAACTCATCAAGCAGATCCAAGAGGAGACTGGTGGGAGCTAAGCATGAAGCATGAACAAAATATAAGGTAGAATATTTAAGCATTTGCACAGGCATCTGACTGATCTGAAGCATATAGCAAGTTTACAAAATATAGATTGTATTATATATTTAAAAAAAAAAAACTATGATGTACAAAGTTGCTATAAAATTTTGGAGTTAAGTTGGAAAACTACAGAAGAGAGTTAATGTTACGTCATTAAAAGCAGAGTTAGGGTGATTGGGAGGATGAAGTAGGAGTGGCTTTGGCTGGTCCTCGTGGGTGTGGAGCAGTCAATTGCTATAGCGGGAGACAGAATTTTTTTTTTTATTTTGGGGGGGGGGGGATTACCACAAATGTGGGAAGGGGGAATTTGTTTGTGTGTAGTTTGTAGGATGAATGTTCAACCACTCATGTTTTTGCTTCTCTGTATGAGCATGTTTACACTGCAAGGTAATCCCAAACTCTCTATTGATCATGGACCAAAGCGTTAATCTTAATTTAACTTCATGGAATTGCAGAGGTCTACAAAATTTAAAAAAACTTAAACAAGTTATGAATAAAATAAAAGACATAGGTTCAAAAATTGTGTTTTTACAAGAAACTCATCTAATAGAGGAGGATGTAAAAAGAATTAGGAGAAGATGGCAAAGAAGTGTATTCACCTCTTCATTTTCATCCCGAGCCAGGGGAGTTATGACTCTCATACATAAATCAGTCCCATTTCAAGTGAAAAATGTAATTGGAGACAAATTTGGAAGATATCTAATCATTCAAGGATCTTTGTTATTAGAAAATATAAATCTGGTGAACTTATACGGTCCCAATATAGATGATCAAAATTTCTTTGCTAATTTATTTCTTATTTTATCATCACTTACAGGGCAACATATAATAGCAGGGGATTTTAATTGTACATTGAATCCCGGTATAGATAGATCAACAGGACTGGACTGTACGCACAATGGATGCAGGATGATCATTAATCATTTTATGAAAGAATTGAGATTGCTAGATATATGGAGAGAAATGAAACCACAAGTTAAAGCCTACTCTTGTTATTCTAATACCTACAAGACATTCTCACGTATTGACTATTTTTTGATCTCCACAGAATTAAGGTCCAAGATTCAAAACTGCTTCTATGATAATATTGTGATCTCTGATCATGCACCCTGCTGTCTAATATATGTAGATAAGAAATTGACAAAGGAACCAGGTAGGTGGCAATTTCAGCATAAATGGCTTCAGGATGAGGAATTTGTTAAGTACATAGAAAAACAGATAGACGAGTTCTTTGATATCAATACTACACAAACATCAGCATGTATAAAGTGGGAGGCTTTCAAAGCTTTTATTAGGGGGCATATTATTAGTTATACAGGTTCAAAATCTAAGAAGACTCGAGAGGAGAGAGTCCAATTGGAACATAAAATAAAAATTTGAATGAATGAATGAATGAATTTGAATTTATTTCGGATAGTACAGTACAGGTTAAAAGAAACTGAATAATATAACAACAAGGTCAAATTAGACAATGACTCCTCTGATTATACAGTTCAACGTAGGTTATCCGAAATGGGTGATGGCTGAAGCCGCAGCTTATATTGCCCACCCATATTCCATCCAAGAATTCAAAAGAGAAAAAGAGAAAACAGACGAGCGATTACAATTCAAAACAAAGCTAAGACAAAATGTGACAAAAAAAAAAAAAACTAAGCTAAGCTAAGCGATTACTATTCGAAAACAAATCTAAGACAAAATGTGACAGAAAAGAAAAAAAAAAAAACTAAGCTACAACACAACACAGGCTGGATATGGCAATCCTTATGTGATTTTACATGTCGTCTTGTTTATATGTTTGGAGTATTTCTTCCTTTAGTTTTTATGTAAATTGTCCAAGCGTTGTACATGATTTTAATTCAGGTCCAAAATCGTTCCATAATCTGACTCCTTGCACTGAAATACAGTGTTGCTTGGTGGTTGTTCTCACTGTAGGCTTTTGAAATATACATGTTCCTCTGAAGTGATATCGTTTCTCCCTTATTTGGAACAACTTTTGGATATTTGCGGGCAGTGATAAATTCTTCACTTTAAACATTATTATTGCAGTTTTAAAGTCAACCAGATTGAATAAGGTTTATTGTCAATACTACCATACGTAATACATACAGGAGAATTGAGATTTGACTTGACATTGGGCGCGCTCAGTAAGCGCATCCCATAGCCGGGGCAGTCCGAAGGCGCCAGTCGAATAGGGGGGGGTGAAGAGGGGGGGAGGGGGGAAGGATAGGGAAAAACACAATAGGAGAGAGAAAAAACGCATTGTTGATCAAAATAGAGCTCATTTGTGACCAAAATTTTGATTACAAAAAAAAAACCTCTCAAATGCACAATTAGCAGACAACAGATCACACAATGACAAAGCAGTGTTGAGAGAGTCAGTGTATTGTGAATATACATCAGTAATTGTGTCAGTAGTATAATGTTGAGTGCAAGTGTAGGTGTGTCAATTGCTAGTGAACAGCAGAGGGCGCCTCCTGGCAGTGGATAGATGTTAAAGTCATGTGATCTAAACAGTCTAGTGCAGGGGTGGGCAGTGAGGGCCATTCCAGCGCAGATTTTCTGTTCCACCCAGTGTCTTCAGCAGGTGTTTTCAATTATTAGCGATCCTTGAAGCTGATCAGAGCAAACACCTGCTGAAGACACTGGGTGGAACAGAAAATCTGCAGTGGAATGGCCCTCCATGGCACATGATTGCCCACCCCTGGTCTAGGGTCTCTCGCTCTGCTTGCAGGTGGTAAATTGTCACATGGTGCACTGTCCTTGAGCGTTCATCTGTTGAAACAATAACAACTGTGTCTTGTTTGGGTTAGCAGAGAGCCGCTCCTTCCGCTTATCTTCGTCAGGAGGAATGTAAACACGGGGCACAAAAGACAAGGTCAAATCAAATCAGCACAGTGCACTCAGAGAATAGAATTTTTCCTCATCAGTGCAATTCTGCACCTTCATAATTTCCATGTGCAGGCTTAAGCTTTTTTTCCATGGAGAGCACAGGGCTCCAGATGTATTCCTCCACTGAATCACTGTCATTCAGTTCACCTTTGCCGCTACTCGTGCCCTCCCCAACTGGTCGAATTTGATGAAGGAGCTTGCCGGGTCCGCTTTGATCAGCTCTCTCACCTTCCTTCAATTTCTGATGCATCAGGGAACTTCACAGCCAAAAATAGAAGTCCTGAGATCATAACCAATAATGTTTCCACAGACGCATGAATTCCAATGTCCATGAGTCTCCTCGCAGGTCCCAATTCTTGGGCTCCCCCTTGGCCCGATTCTTGTTGAAAAATAGTGACAATAGCACATTTAAGCCGCTTCCAAATCCATAATTTCCATTTAGATTAAGATTCAGCAGGAGAAGAGCGACTAAACACAGACAAAAACGCAACATTGCAAAGCTGGGAATAGGTCAGGAAGGCAGACCTTTCAACTTGAGAGTTTTTTGTTTAAGAAAAAGTGGGTTTGTTGGTTCCCTGTAAGCTGCTTTGTTTATTATTCTAATAGCTCTCCTTTGAAGCATAAAGAGTGGATATATGTTTGTTTTATATGTATTTCCCCATACTTCATTACAATATGTCATGTATGGGAGTATTAATGAATGATACAAGGTGTATAGTGTGGGTTGATTCAGCAAATATTTCACTCTGTGTAATATTCAGAATCAGAATCAGATTTATTGCCATTGTTCATGTAGTACACAAACTAGGAATTTGTCTCGGTGCCATGCTGCAACATTAAAAACATGATGGGATAAAGAGATAAACTAAAAAACTAAAGGACTAAAAACGTGCAATAAGTGTAGAAAAATAAGTAGTAATAATAATAATAATAATAATAGTAATAATGAGTAGTACTAGTCAAGGCAGTTTTAAAAAAAATTAGCAAGTAGCAGATAATATGGGGTACCACAGTGCAGTTGATAATGCAACAGAAAAAACAGTGATGAATGACATGAGTCTGGTTGAGCTGCTGTACATAGTGCACGAGAGTCAATAAGTCACTTAATGTTCAGCAGTCTGATGGCAGAGGGGAAAAAGCTGTTCATGTGCCGGGAGGTTTTAGTCCAAATGGACCGAAGTCTTCTACCTGAGGGGAGGGGGGCAAACAGTACGTGACCAGGGTGTGAAGGATCGGCTATGATCCGGCCAGCACGCCTCCGGGTCCTGGAGATGTACAGGTCCTGGAGAGATGGGAGCTTGCAGCCGATCACCTTCTCAGCAGTGCGCACGATGCGCTGCAGCCTTAGTCTGTCCCTGGCAGTGGCTCCTGCATACCACACAGTTATGGAGGAGGTGAGGATGGACTCGATGATGGCCGTGTAGAACTGCACTAACATCTTGGTGGGTAGCTTGAGCTTCCTCAGCTGCTGCAGAAAGAACATCCTCTGCTGGGCCTTTTTGATGAGGGAGCTGATGGTTGGCTCCCATTTGAGGTCCCGGGTGATGGTGGTGCCCAAGAAGCGGAAGGAATCTGCAATGGTGATGGGAGAGCCTGTGATGGTGAGGGGGGGCAGGGGGGTTGTAACTTTCCTGAAGTCCACAATCATCTCCGCTGTCTTCAGAGCGTTCAGCTGCAGGTTGTTATGGCTGCACCAGGACACCAGCTGGGCCACCTCTTTCCTGTAGACGGACTCGTCGCCGTTGGAGATGAGCCCGATGAGGGTGGTGTCGTAACTTAATCAGCTTAACAAACTGGTGGGAGGAGGTGCAGGAGTTGGTATAAAGGGGAAGAGTAGGGGGGAAAGTACACAGCCCTGGGGTGATCCAATGCTGATGCTAACAGAGTCCGAGACAGACTTCCCCAGCCGCACATGCTGCCTCCGGTCCGTCAGGAAGTCGGTGATCCACCTGCAGAGGGAGTCAGACACGTTGAGCAGGGACAGCTTGTCCTGGAGCAGATCGGGGCGGATGGTGTTGAATGCGGAGCTGAAGTCCACAAACAGAATCCTGGCGTAGGTTCCCGGGGAGTCCAGGTGCTGCAGGATGGAGTGGAGGGCCAGGTTGACTGCGTCGTCCACAGACCTGTTAGCACGGTAGGCAAACTGCAGCGGGTCTAGGAGGGGTGTGGTGATGGACTTGAGGTGAGACAGGACCAGGCGCTCAAAGGACTTCATGACTACAGAGGTGAGCGCTACAGGTCTGTAGTCGTTAAGTCCAGTAATCCGTGGCTTCTTGGGGACAGGGATGATGGTGGAGGATTTGAGGCAGGTCGGCACGTGACATTGCTTAAGGGAGGTGTTAAAAATGTCTGTGAAGACAGGAGCCAGCTCTTTCGCACAGTGTCTCAGGGTGGAGGGAGACACACCGTCCGGCCCGGGGGCCTTGCGCGGGTTCAGTCTGGAGAACTGTCTGTGCACGTCCTGCTCACTGATGACAAGGGCAGGGGGGGGAGGAGGAGGAGGAGGAGGGGGGGACCGCTTTTGATGAATTAGGGGCTGAGGAGGCAGTGGAGCTGGGTGGAGTGGGTGAGTTGGACACAGCTGACGAGGTGTCAAAACGGGCATAATGTTGGGACAGTTTTTGACAAAGGGCTTTGTCATCCTGACCTTTAGAAGCCTGAGGCCGATAGTTGGTGATTTGCCTCAGTCCTCTCCACACAGAAGCCGAGTCATTAGCAGTGAACTGCTGCTGGAGTCTCTCAGAATACACAGATTTAGCTCTCCTCAGCTCTCTGTTAAACCGATATTTGACCTCTCTGTAGCAGTCCCTGTCTCCACTTTTCAACGCTGCTTCCTTCTCCTTCCTGATCTGTCTGAGCTTGGCCGTGAACCAGGGCTTATCATTAGAGTATCTCACCCTGGTGCGCGATGGAAGAATGTTCTCCTCACAGAAGTTGATATATGAGTTCACAGTGTCTGTGTACTCATTAAGATCATGTGTGGCTCCTTTAAACATGCTCCAGTCAGTTATTTCCATGCATGTGTTCAGTTTCTCTCCAGCTTCACTGGTCAATTTCTTCGTGGTGGTCACAACAGGTTTAGTGAGTTTCAGTCTCTGTCTGTATGTGGGGACGAGGTGGACCATCACGTGATCAGATAGTCCCAGCGCAGCGCGGGGAACAGCGCGATATGAGTCCTTCATTGTAGTGTAACAGTGATCCAGCGTGTTTTCCTCTGGTTGGACATTTAATAAACTGTTTGTAGCGGGGGAGCTCGTGACTCAGATTGCTCTGGTTAAAATCGCCCACCACAATAACCAGGGAGTCTGGAAAGTTCCGCTCCGTGAGTTGGATGTGATCCGCGAGCACGCGCTGAGCTTCGCACGTGTCTGCGTCGGGAGGGACGTACACAGCGGCGAGGATGAATGAGGCAAACTCCCGCGGGGAATAAAATGGCTTGCAGTTGATAAAAAGAAATTCCAGGGCGGGAGAACAGTGTTTGGAAATCACCGTTACATCAGAGCACCAGCTGTTGTTAATATAGAAGCACACTCCTCCTCCAATAGACTTACCGGAGAGCTCTGTGACGCGATCAGCACGAAACAGCTGAAATCCCTCGAGGCTGATCGCGTCATCTGGAATGTTCCCTTTAAGCCAGGTCTCAGAGAAACAGATGACAGACGAGGAAGCGAGGTCCTTAAATCGCATCAGCAGTCTTAATTCTTCTACCTTGTTCAAGAGAGAATTGGCATTGGATAGAAATATGCCAGGCAAGGCTGTTCGCGTGCCTCTCCTTCGCAGCCGAGCGAGAATCCCCCCTCGCTTCCCTCTTTTACGCCGTCTTACTCTTTGAGCCAAACAATGAATCAGATCGGCGGCAGGAGCTAAAAAAAACTGGGAGAAGGTCCATGGGAGTAAGAGTCCTGATATTTAATAATTCTTCACGGGTGTATGAACCGGCAGACGCACAATCAATGAACAAAAACAAACAAATTATAAAAATTAAAGGGCAGCGAAGCACCATGGCGACCGCTGTGGGCACCATCTTGGAAAAAAAAAATATTGCAATTGATTTGGATACTTTACCTTTAATATAATTAATATGTGACTTCCAACACAGTTTATTATCAATTATTACTCCAAGAAATTTAGTTTCAGATACCCTTTCAATCTCTACACCATTTACACTGAGTTTAGGTACTGGGTTGTTGTGATGGTTGTTAAAGACTATAAATTTTGTCTTACTTAAATTGAGCGTTAATTTGTTTGACTCAAACCACAGTTTAAGCTTTCCTAATTCCTTTCCGAGTGTATCCAGAAGTTGTTCCAAATTGTTTCCACTGCATAACAGGTTAGTGTCATCGGCAAACAATATTAAGTCCATTTTTTCTGAAACTTTACATATATCATTTATATACATATTGAATAATAATGGTTCCAAAACTGAACCCTGTGGGACTCCACAGGTAACCTTCAGTGACTGAGTTTTTGTTGCTAACACATACATACTGATATCTATTCTTTAAGTAACTACTTAACCAGGACAGTGCTACCCCTCTAATACCACAATTTTGTAGTTTCTTTAATAATAAATTATGATCTACTGTATCAAATGCTTTTTTAAGATCCAGGAATACTCCAACTGAATACTCTTTATTTAAAGGCGTCGGCCGGACGAAAATTCAATATCGCTAAATCATATCTTAAATTTTTGTGTGAGACGAGCTAATTTGAACCGCACATGTTTTGGTGTCAACAAATGTCGCATAAGGTGACAATGCCCTCTTTAAGTACGCTGTCCTTGAGAACTGTCTGACTCATTCAAGCGATCAGCGGCTAAGATGGCCACTGACTGTGTGACGTAATTTCAGGGAGAGACACGCACACGCTCGGCGGACATTGCTTGTTTAAGTTTTAAAATCGGCGATTACGGATATTTCTCGGAGTACTTGTGGATTACAAATAGATTATTTATTAAGATTAGGATTTCAGTAATCAAATTAATTACAGTTTGGCGTTGTGTTGTCTACGGGTGCGACGGTATATCAGAGGAGCATGCGGTGAGTGTTTATGAATTTCCCGTCCCTGGGAAAATCAGAACGGCATGGGTGAAATTCGTTCAGAAAACGCGAAAAAATTGGAATGATGTCGGTAAATCACTCAACATGTGCAGTAGACATTTCGTTGACAGCGATTTCGAGAATAAGATGCAATTTGTGTCACGACTCGCGGCTCCAGCTGCGCGCACACCTGCGCCTCGTCAGCTGCCGACGCCAGCCACCTGCCCCTGCAAGTAAGCAACATTATCACTGATTATCCCTGTCTCGGTGTGGTGCCCGTTACCCTTGTCCTCTGCTTTTTTCCGGCTGAACGGCGCGCTGCTCTGCTGCCTACGCATCAACCAGTACAAAGATGCGAGCACTACATACGATCCCCCAGCTCCTGAGAGACTGCAACCTAACACAAAAAACAGTTTCACACAATGAAACAGTGCATGTATTATATATATATAAAAATTATCCCATTGATTTTCATCATTTTTGGTGACATATCTCACACCTACAATTTATTTCAGGCACAAAGGGCTGTGAATAAGTTATGATCAACAAAACACGGGTCCTCAGGGATGTGCGAAAGCTGAGTCCAGGGCAGCAAACTTCAAATGTGGAGGCTTTCCACAGTCTGATTATTCATTTTGCACCAAAGAGTGTACACTTCTCATTCCTTGGAATGTTGACAAGGTGAGGAGATGCAATATGTGACCAAAAATATGAAATGCAATTATAATAACTGACATGTTTCAGGACCCAAGAGACAGACACAGACACATACAAAATAGTTATTCTTTATTGTCAAATGTGAGAGTGTAGTGCAAGTGTGACGCTGGCTTTTAAGAGCCGCTGATTAACACCTGTTGTTCTGTGCGCAGCTGGAGCTGATGAGCGGGATGACGGCCCAGCGGCCGTCATGACAATAACAGTGCCAATTACATAGAGTTTCTGCTGATAGATCACTTATATGTCCAAAAATAAATCATTGTGATAATATTCTAATTACAGACTTTGTTTAGCTGCAATGCACTTTAATGAAAATGCAGGCCGCAAGCATTCAACTTTCACATTTCATAGCTTTAATCAAATTATGTTAATTTGGGTCAAATTTGTATTTCATACTGTAGTCAAATGGATGTCTAATTTTTATTGAATATATTTTTTTTCAGAATATGTGGATGATCTGATGAATACTCTGTTCAACAAAACCTTGGTTGATCCAACCCACTTATGGGAGCAGTGGCACTATGTACAAGCCAGAGTTCCTGCCACATTGAGTGCCGAATTGAACCCGAATTTTATACCATAAAATGGTAGAAAAATTATTCAAATGTATATGACATGCGACTTTGATGAATGCTGAAATATTACAATTATAAAATTGACATGAACATTAATAAACTCAATATATGATTTTACAAAACTTTATTTAAATATCATTTTTCACAAATCTAATCTTGGTAGGCAAAATCCCTTGTAGTGATCCAATGGGAATGTTTCTCTGATGAGGCTCACAGCACAGGCAGGCAATATCACCCTCACTTCTTCCTGAGCTGACGTCACTGCTGCCTGCCCCTATCGACAGATGGCGGTACTGCAGCATCACTAAGTGAAAGATGGGCTATTACCAAATAAAGTCATTTATGGAGGCTGGTGACACATATTAAATCACGGGAATGGCCAGAATGGAATATTTTCATACAATCAGTTTATTGGTTCAATAAAAAAATGTCACCGTCCAAGGACTTTAAGATGGCTGTTGATATTTTTTCTGTAAATTCCATTAGGGCATATGCAGTTGTCCTTTTGTGTCTGAACCCATATTGCTGCTCACACAATAAATTATTCTTCAGTATGAAGTTGTCAATTCTCTCATAGAATATTTTTTCAAGTATCTTGGAAAATTGCGGTAATAGTGAAATTGGTCTATAGTTTGAGAGTTCCCCTCTGTCGCCCGTCTTGTATATCGGAATTACTTTTGCTATTTTCATTGCATTGGGAAATATACCTGTTTGGAGAGACAGGTTACAGATATACGTCAGTGGTTTTACTAGGCATTCAATAACAGTTTTGACTAGGAGCATGTCAATACCATCACAGTCCGTAGATGTTTTACTTTTGAACGATTTAACAATTTCAATGACCTCTTTTTCGTCTGTGTTCTTTATGAAGATGTAGTCTTTTACAGCAGTGTTATTGCATATTGTATCACCTGTAGGCACCGTAGTGGGTATTTCTCGAGCCAAATTAGGTCCAATGTTAACAAAAAAATTATTAAATTCATCTGCAGGTGAAGCTATATTCACACTCTGAGTCGTTTTATTATTTTTTGGAATGTTGGTTGGGTTGCTTGTATTTCTGCTTTTATTTCCAAGGATACTGTTGAGTATTGTCCATGTATTTTTAATATTGTCTTTGTTTTTCTCCAGTTCTTCACTGTAATGTACTGTAATTCTTCAAGAAAAAGTGTATGCAGGAAGTGACCCAAAGTTAGAGAACAAATTACTGATTCTGAGCGCTGAATATGACAAAAAATCAGCGAATACAGCTGCCTCGAGTCTTCTAAGATTGAAGCAATCTTTTTATGAACAAGGTGAAAAATCAGGAAAATTATTGGCATGGCAGATTAAACAATTGGAATTTAAAACACCAATTACCAGTATTATAAGTAACGGACAGACAGTTGTAGATCCTTTAGAAATTAATAGTGCCTTTAGAGATTACTATGAAAAATTATATGATACAAAAAATGAAACTGACTTAACAAAACTAAATGGGTTTTTGGACAGATTATCTATACCGTGTATTCCTAATGAAAACAGGGAGATACTGGAGTCTAAAATTAGTCAAGAAGAAGTTGGGCTAGCCATTGATAATATGAAATCAGGAAAAAGTGCAGGACCAGATGGTCTTCCAGTTGACCTCAATAAAAAATTTAAGAATAAATTAATAAAACTATTTTTGGAAATGGTTTTAGAAGCATTTCAAAATAGTAATTTACCACCATACATGAATAATGCCTTAATTATACTGTTGCCAAAACCAGGTAAACCCTCTAATAAATGTGAAAATATGAGACCAATAAGCCTATTAAATGCTGACCTTAAGATAATCTGTAAAATTTTAGCAAGACGACTACAAGAAATATTACCAAATATAATTAACCGAGATCAGAATGGCTTTATAAAGGGAAGACAAGGCTTCCATAATGTAAGAGGACTATTTAATATTATCTATTCTAATAAAGAAGCACCGGATACAGCTCTCCTATCATTGGACGCCGAAAAGGCCTTTGATAGGGTCGAATGGCCCTTCCTTTTTGAAGTCTTACAAAGGTTTGGACTTGGAAATAATTTCATAAAATGGGTACAGATAATATACAATAATGCTACAGCAGAAATCCTAACAAACAGCAATATTTCAAAATCAATAAATATCAATAGAGGATGTCGACAATGCTGTCCACTTTCACCTTTACTGTTTACTATGGCAATTGAACCTTTAGCGATGGCAGTACGTTTACATCCACAAATATATGGAATTAAAGTAGGACCAACAGAACATAAAATCTCCCTGTATGCCGATGACATAATTTTGTTTATGTCGAATCTTAAAAAAATCAATTCCAACTTTGTTGAATTTAATAAAGAATTTTGGGGAAATATCAGGATATAAAATAAATAAAACTAAATCTTCAATATTAATGCTAAATTAGACCCAGAGAAATCACCCAGCTCCTGAGGTAAATCAATTCAATGTTGTAAATCAGTTTAAATATTTAGGAATTCAAATTGTGCCTAAGCTAGAATTAGTCGCCAGTGCCAATTATGAAGCCTTAATGACAGACATTAATGAGTTACTTCAGAGATGGATGTCACTACCAATGTCGATGACTGGGAGAATCAATATACTTAAAAGTAATATCTTACCCAAAATACTTTATTTATTTCAATACATTCCTTTACCACCACCTTCAGATCTATTCTCAAGAATTAAAAAAAAGTTAGTGGAATTTATATGGAACAATAGGAAGGCTAGATTACGTCTGTCCTTACTATATTTACCATTTGATCGTGGAGGTCTGAAATGTCCACACTTTATGTTGTATTACTGGTCAGCACAACTGAGGTCCATGACATATTATTTTTCATCAAATGATCTCCCTCACTGGACTGAAATGGAATCAAACAATTTACCTTTACCTCTTCCCATATTCATATACTCAGACTCGGCTAAAAAATTACAGAAACAAGTTAAAAATCCATTTGTAAAGCATATGATCAAAATATGGTGTGAAACTAAAAAATATTTAAAAGAACCACACTTATTGTCACAATTTAGCCCAATATGGGGTAATCAATATTTTAAACCAGGGAGAGCGGATGCTGTATTTAAAGTATGGAATTTAAAAGGGATTCAAAAGATTCAAGACTTATATCTGTCATGTTCAGATAACATAATGTCTTTTGAAGAACTGAGGATCAAATTTAATCTTAATAGAACACATTTTTTTTTTAAATATCTTCAGCTTAGGAACTTTATTTGATCAAATCAAAATAATGCTCTCACCCGACCTACTTATTCATCCTTGGAAAAAATTTTGACGAAAGATAGTAAGAGAAAGGGTATTATTTCAGAGTTTTATAACTCATTGACACTATCCTCAAGTGAAAACTCACAGAAAAGATTGAATTATTGGAAAGAAGACTTGCAAACTGAAATTTCGGAGGAACAATGGGAATTGGCTTGTACAGAAGCTCAAACCAAATCAATAAATGTACGTCTTAAATTGATACATTTTAAATGGTTAATGTGGATGTATGTTACACCGGTGGAGTTAAATAGATATAACAAAAACATACCAGATACGTGCACAAAATGTATGGAAAGTAAAGGAACCTTATTTCATTGTTTATGGGAATGTAGAAAAATTAGAATGTTTTGGGAAGAGGTGAGGGTAACAATTGAAAAAATAATTTCAAAACAAATCATATTGAATCCTAAATTGTTTTTGTTGGGTCTGCATCCAGAAAAGCATAACTTTAATAAAAGTGAAAGAGCATTCATAGACCTCAGTTTGCTTAACGCCAAAAAATGTATTGCACTATTGTGGAAAAAGACTCATAGACCAGATGTGACTCAGTGGTTAAGACAGATGTTAACAAACCTTCCACTAGAAAGAATAACATATATACTGAAATCAAAGGAAATTGTGTTTGAGAATATATGGAGACCTTTCATTGATTATGTAAAGAATTTAAACATAACTTTTGAAGAAGAAGGTGAATGATGTGTGTGGACCTTGTAAATTCCAAACTGGTGAATGTATAATATGTATACGTATGTAATGGATTGCCTAGACTAAACAGAGGAGCATTGTTGAAGACCTGTTCTTGTTAGTGGTTGTCGGTGTTTTTAGTACTTTTTTTTTTTTAATTACTTTAGTGTTAGTGTTTGATTTTTTTTTTATTTTTTTTTTACAAACAAAACACAAACAAAGGTTCAATAAAAAATATTGTGGAAAAAAAAATGGCAGTAATCTCCAAAAAGACTGAAAGAAATGTTAACATCAGCCATTGGTTTGTTTTACTTGCAGTTTTTCTGCAGTTGATAGGTACATTTTGACAGCTGTGTGCTCTTTTCAGGAACTACAGTATGTGTAGACATTGATGGGGTAATTTCACCACAATTAAATTTGAGCCAAACTATGTCCACGTTAAAGGGTTTTAACGCACACCTACCAGCCAATCAGAACAGAGTATTCAGCCAGTATAAAACACAAACACCAACCCTGAAGCCAAGATGGATATCCTCAGAAAAATTAGCTGCTAGCCAGCTGTACTGCTAGTGCATGCAGAATAAAAACGTATAGACAGCCAATCTGAGGAACGTCACTTCAGAAATCACATGTAAAGAACATAGCGCTGGAGGTATGTTTATTTTTCATGTGTGTTTATCACGCTCTGTAACCGTTTGACTGTGTTAGTCCTTCTGGGACAACGGTGGGGGATTCTGACTTTAGGAATGACAATGATCTTGGGCTGTACGATGTTCACCCAATCTCAGGAGCAAAAAATCAGACTTGATGGCCAAGAAGTACTTGTTTGGTATGACCCAATTTACATTACTTTGAAGTTTAGGAAAGGCACATGTGCAGCATATACAGTCATGTGGAAAAATTTGGATACTCCTTTAAATATTCAGTTCTTTATTAAGAAATGTTTACATATCTATGTCTAACCTTGTTTTTGTTTTATGTGCATTTTTTAATATTTATTTTTGCCATTTTAACTGGGAATGAATGTGGGGGTGTCCTAAAAAGATGGGGGGAGGTCCTAACTTATTCCTCACTATTTGTTTAGAATTACATTTTACAGAAAATTTGAAAAAAGTCTTGAATTCATTTTAATTGTTCAGTTGTATTACATGAATCTCCCAGTATTTTTAATATTGGTATTAAATATCCATATGTCCAAATAGGTTAAAAAAAAAAACAGGCTTATTGAGGGTGTACTAATTTTTTTACATGACTGTACAGGCACATTCCTAAAATGATTACAATCCTGCCATAATATTTTCAAGAGAGCATTTGTTCTATCTTGTGTTATGAATCCAGCACAACTACTTTTCTTTTGAGAGGTGCCCGCTCCTAAAAGCTCAAACTCACTGTGCTTCTAGGGAAGCACTTCAGGAATCAATGAGTTTCAAGAAGCGGAACAACAAAAGCAGGTTTTTCTTATTTTGAGACAGTTGCTGTGCACATTTTCTCAAAAGCCAAGTTACAGTGTTAAACAACAATGATCATCCAAGTATATCATTATTGTTCAAAAAGTTCAGGAACATCAAGAGCTAACCTGTTGAACTCTGTTCAACTTCCCTAAAAATGCCTAAAAATAACATGCCCAAATTAAATCAAAAGCTGTTCTCCAACCTTTTGCAGCATCTTCATGGGGCTGGTCTCATTTAAAAGAAAACACTCTGAATTTTTTGGCAAAACAGTCATAATCTCTCTAAGTGCTCCTGCCACTGAGTAACAATCATCTAAACATACTGAATTTGAAGAAAATAAAGTTCGCCTGGGTGTTTTTTTTAGATACAAATGCTTGCAAATAACATACAGCTGTCAGATACTTGCTGGAAAACACAACAGAAATGTAGAACCAAGTGTTTTCAAGCTCAGGTCAAAATTTTGTAACAATACCACAAAAAATGAATATATTACACTGCTTTTTTCTCAGGTTGTAACAAGGTGTTCTTGAATTGTGCCAAACTGTGCCACTGTTTGGAAAACTGTGTTCCAGAGTTCACTATCTCAGCAGTTTGCACAGTAAAACCAAGGGGTAACAACCCAGACATACACAGCACAGTTCCTGTTTTTTGTTTTTTTTTTTCAGGCAAAAATAGCCTACAGTGTAAGAAAAATTATGCGAAAAATTAATACATTTCACTAAAGTATACACAAAAACACCCCCCCTCCAATTTTTCCAGAGTTCACTATCTCACCATTTTACACAGATACAGGTCAAATGGACCCCTGACCAAGTGTGCACCCCAAGTGGACCACGGAATCCAATCTGTACATGTACAGGTACATTCTCCATCCAGTGATTTATAAATGCTGTCCCAGATGAAAACCAGTCTGTGGGACTATAATGTTCTGAATGAGGCTTTAGAAAATTATGAATCACTTTGTAAATCACTGGATTGAAAATGTACAGATTGAATACTGAGGTCCACCTGGGGTGCTCACAATAGTGTGCTCACATGGTCAGGGCTCCATTTCACCAGATCACATTTACACAGTAAAACAAAGGCATAATAACCCAGACATACAAAGCACAGTTCCTTTTTTTTACAGGAAAAAATAGCCTACAGTGAAATAAAAATTATACTAAAAAAATTATTAAATTTTTCTGCAATATACACAGTAACAAATAACCCTCCCCCACAAAGGCGCACACAAAAAAGTTGCCATGCGGGACCCTTGTAATTACTGATTGGTCAAAAGTTATTTTTATTACTATTTTTATCGATAAAGAATAATTTAGATTATAAGACTTACACAACCGCACTGTCGCTGGTATTGTCCACTGGCGTATGACGATCGTCAGCTATTCCGCTGATCAATGGAAACCTCCGTTGTTTAGTGATTCATCATCACCCGACCCGGTCAAGCCATCTACGTTTTCAAGTATGCCCTTTCGGTTTATTTTGTGAACCATTTTTCAAAACAAGTAAAATATTGGCTAATGTTACCCTGACCCTTCTGTAGAGCATCACAAAGGACTGCGCGTCACACAGCCGCAGAGTCAAAAGAGATTTTTACGCACGGGAACGCATGGTATTTTACCGGAAATATAAACACTGAACCATGCATGTAAGATGTCACTGAAGTCAGAAATTGATTGGCTAAACGACACGTCCATCGTCAGATTACTCGGCTTCAATTGGCTCCTTGTATTCGCGGTTGTTGATGGGCAGATACTTCTTGCTAGGTTTACGATCATTGGTTATTCAAGGTTTAAAAACCCAAATCAAGGCTCTTGTTGGTCGAATGAGATGTCAATCTCATTCTAAACCAATCAAACACTCCTTTGGCTTTCTGTTTACGGCTGTGTCTGTACTGGAAGACCGGAAATACAGCTTTTTTTTTCAGTGCTCACTGAGACGCACTAAGACGCAGAGACGTGACCGCCCCCGGAATCTCCCGAGTTTAACAGGTTAATATCTTTTTTGGAATTCCTAAGAAAGCTGACTGTGCAATAAAAATATGACAAATAAGTACTGCAGTAAAGACCAGTAAAACAATCACTTGAGGATTTTAGTCTCTGTAAGTCATAACACAGGGATGGCAACAGGAAATTCTGATTTCAGCTGAAATCTAATTTGGTCGATTGACTTATGGGGGGGCCGGGGGAGGGCGCAGCCTGCCTGAAGCTGGGAGGTTTTCAGTAAAACAGAAGTAATTTAGACTGAAAAAAATGATTAAAAAAAAATGAAATACCAGACTTAGATAAATCATTAAATTTAAAGAAAAGTTAACTTACTTTTTCTTCAATGTTGTCTCACTGTCTTTAGTCCAACATATTTAACAGTTCTATAAGAGTTTATTACACTATTTACACTGGTCACCAAGTCACTTCTAATGTGAAACTTTCTTCCTTTTGGCAGCAAGCTGTGTCAGTCTCTGAACTTTGAACTTCATCTCCTTTTCTGGTTTCTTCAGAAATTGTCCGAGTGTTTCTGTTACCTCGTCGAACTTTGAGCCAATTTTCACCTTTACCGTCACTTTTCTCTCAAGCCAATTCCATCGGAACTTATTTTTGACACTTTTGTCTATTTCTAGCACTGATGACTCCTGATCCTTCAATAAAAATCTCATAATTCCTCTGAAAACAATACTGAAAGCTCAGAATTCCAACACGAACCAGCGATGTGATTTGGGGTTGGGGAAATTATCTGAAAATTCAGCAGGGGGTCTGGGGGACACAGTCCCCCAGCGGGGTCCGAGGCAGAGCCCTGGTGGGGGGTGGGGGGCAAGGGGGGCGAAGCCCCCCGAAGCTCCTGGATTTTTATGATTTTTAAGTACCAGAACTGTGCTTAAATGACATAAAACAAACAGCTGAATGCCACTTATTACTGTATAATATTGACTTATGTTCCAAGAAGATAGCATTCCTAAAATATTCCAACAAGCATTATCCATCACATGCTTTAACACTTGATCAAATCAAAATCAGTTAATTTTATCTATTCCATAACAGAAATAAAATTCCAACATACCATTACTTTTTATAATTTCAGCATTCATTTCAGATCACCAGTTTCAATCTCCATTGAGACTTGAGCAGTTCATTTTGCACAATCACTGATGTAGCCAAGTCTTAGAAATATTCAAAAGTTATGAGTCAATGTCCACTGTGCACTGTCAATTTCAAACTGTTTGGAATCATAAAAGGGGATGGTTAACTTTTATTACCGTTTCCTCCCCTGCGCAGCCCAGCTCATACAGCCGTTGTACGCCGCCAGTAACAGAGAGTTAATGGCTCTCCACCTGGCCATACGCCACTTCCAGTCGTGGCTGAAAGGGCGCACCTTCACTGCGTTCGTGGACCACAAGCCACTAACGTACTTAACGTACTTTATCTTCCTGGAAGATAAAATAAAGCGGAATTCGGCGAATTAGCAGAAAATCACATCCCTGAGAACACGCCGCCATGAATTTTTGAAAAAGCATACAACGAGCCATTTGATTGGTCCAATCGTTTGCAACTATCCAATCGCAGGGCTGTCAAGCTACTGCAATACAGGGTTATCGCGGGAGACGACTTCCGGGGAAGCGCCGAGCGCTTATGTAATCGTGTTGATTTTCGCTAAAATCGGTAACAATAAGGTACCTTACCCCCCCTAAAATTTTCTCAACGGATTTAGACGATTCACAGAAATGACCAATTTGAAAATAAATTGGCGGAAATCCGCGGATCGGCGGAAAATTGCCATCCCTGATAGCAAAAGTACAACACACAGCAAACATAATGGCTTAAAAAGATCACTACAGCCTTAATGTGAAAACACAGCTAAGCATGTACTGATGCAGAACAGTCAACTTTTTAATCTCTGCCTTACTCAGTGGTCTTCCAACAGAGCATCATGCTGTAACTTCAGCTCTCAGGTTTCCATCAGTGAACTATCACATTTTTTACCATTATGAAACAGAAGTTGCACAGAGCGCACATTTAATGAATGTCTACAAGCAAGAAAATCCTGTGCAGGTGAAAGACAGGTTCAGTGAAATGCCAACAAATCTGATAAAAAAATCGACATGAATGAACACATTTTTTTCTCTCTCTCAGCCACAGAATTTCTTGTGACACATTCACCCGTAGCTACTTAAGCCTGTTTTCCACTAGCCCAGCACACCTCGGTACGGCTCGATTCACTTCAGTACGGCTTGGAATGCTTCTGTCTCCATTAGCACAGTGTTGTGCTTGTGCTGTGATGGTTTGTGTTAGGAGGTTTTAGAAGCGAGGCGGCGCCAGATTCCCAGCGCGGCGGGGCCACACTCCCGTGACGTTACGCACCCGACTGAGTCCTTATTTACACGAGACAAAAAATGGAGGATCCAAGGATTATTGCCTTGCTCGCTCTGTGGTTTTATCTCACAATTAATTTTATCTCATAATTAAGCTGCAACAACACAAGTCACTTTTGTTTTGAATTAACTGCCAAATGACCTAGAAATAATGAGCTGAAACTTGTTTTTATTTGTATTAAATAATGAGACAGTGGCACACTGGCCAACACCAAATTGTATTATTTTTTACATCCTAGGGCATTTTGGATGTACTGAATAAAAAAAATTCATGTTTTTCACCTTCAGGTCAACGTTTGGAACAACAGTATTATTATTTTCCGTTTAGATGATGCTACACTCCTTCTAAAGTACTGTAATTCTCTGAATTTGGAATGCCGATAGAACATTCAATTTACATATACTTGTACCTACTTTGACTTGTAAGCTTTTTTATGATATTTCAATAAAAAGAACAGAAAGTTTACAAAAACATTTGTTTTTGGTCTAGTTAAAAATTACATTACCTTTACAATGGTTGACCCCTGACAGGATGATCAGCATCATTTTCATCAGACTAGGCAATGGAATTTCTATGTAATTATACTGTTTTATAATTCAGTGTTATAACAGACAAACCACACTTTCCAAAACAATTCCATTTTATTATATACAAAATATTAAAATAAAAAAAAAACTTTGCAACACAACATGAAGGTTAATCGACATTTTATACACGCCGACCACTGAGTGCCTCTACACCAGCTTCCCAAACTGGGTCAGGAAGGCTCGGTTGAATGAAGCCGTCTCTGCCTGCTCTGGTTCAGGAAGGCTCGGTTGAATGAATCCGTGCGGGCTGGCACGGCGGATGCATGGGATGATTCTACAAGGAAAATGCACACAATAAAATACAGCACGAAAGTGCAAGATATACAGAAAAGACAATAGTTTTTAACAAGATTACATAAGCTTATTTCAGTGTATTGTTCACATGAATAATTAAAATAAAAGCTTTAGTCCGCAGTGTGCTGCAATAAAGCAGCGATCATCATCCACAAATGAACAGCTTTTTTATTGCATAAATAAACTGAGCGTCTTACCGAATATATTTGCGAAAAAACGCACAATAAAAAAAAAATTAAAACTCACCGTTAAAGGACTCCGATGTCGAGACCTCCCGGTATATTTTTTCATTCCGGGCGGCTCCCTCTAACTCGCGCTGGATACGTTCGTCTGACAATGCAGTGAGCAGACACTGCACCTCCTTATTGGTCCATGGAACACCCTTATTACGCGAAGCCATTTTTGATAGAGAATAAATTAAAATAGCACAGCAATACACTGAAAATAAACCGGCAACAGTGGTTGCGTGCTGAGTAATGGCGGTCGTGAAGATTTTTTTTTTTTTTTTTTCAAAAACTTTATTGAGAAGGTCGTGAAGATTCGGTAGAAGAGGAGGAGGAGCGGGGCGGTTACAACCTGACCAATCAGCGCCGGTTACGACCTGACCAATCAGCGGCGACCAGTCTGTTAACGTCACAACACGGCACAGCTCAGCACTGCTGTACCCTGCCCTGGAGCGGGGCTGAGAATCGCAGCTGTTAAACCGTGTTGGGGCTTGTGGAAAAGCATACAAAGCGTGCTGAGCCGTCCCGTGTCGCGCTAAAGCGTGCTAGTGGAAAAGGGCCTATAGTAAACCACCAAACCCACTACTGTTTCTGCTAGAAAAAGGAACAAATAATTAAAATAACTGCACTTATCTTTATGTTGGATTCAAGTAGTGTTTGGGTTCATTTTAAACAAATGTACAGCCTTCCTTGTTTTAAAGCAAACTACCATGATATACACTATATTTTATTTTGGTAATTTAAAAAAAAAAAGAAAATTCTTTTACAACATAATTAAATGTATCCATACATACATACAGTCATGTGAAAAAGTTAGGACACCCTGTATAAGCCTGTGTTTTTTTTAAACATATTTGGACATATGGATATTTAATATCAATGTTAAAAATACTGGGAAATTCATGTAATACAACTAAACAATTAAAAATGAATTCAAGACTTTGTTCAAATTTTCTGTAAAATGTCACTCTAAACAAATAGTGAGGAATAAATTAGGACCCCCCCCCCCATCTTTTATAGGACACCCCCACATTCATTTCCACTTACAATGGCTAAAATAAATGTTAAAAGATACAAATAAAAACAAAAACAAGGTTAGACATAGATACAGCCGAGGACAAAATTGTTGGTACCCCTCTGTTAATGAAAGAAAAACCCACAATGGTCACAGAAATAACTTGAATCTGACAAAAGTGGTAATAAATAAAAAATTCTATGAAAATTAACCAATGAAAATCAGACAATGCTTTTGAATTGTGGTTCAACAGAATTACTGTACTTTAAAAAACAAACTCATGAAACAGGCCTGGACAAAAATGATGGTACCCCTAGAAAATAATGTGACCATAGGGACATGTTCAACCAAGATGTGTCCTCTAATTAACATCACAGGTGTCTACAAACTTGCAATCAGTCACTCGGCCTATTTAAAGGGTGACAAGTAATCACTGTGCTGTTTGGTGACATGGTGTGTACAACACTAAACATGGACCAGAGGAAGCAAAGGAGAGAGTTGTCTCAGGAGATTAGAAAGAAAATTATAGACAAGCATGTTTAAAGGTAAAGGCTATAAGAGCATCTCCAAGCAGTTTGATGTTCCTGTGACTACAGTTGCACATATTATTCAGAAATTTAAGATCCACGGGACTGTAGCCAACCTCCCTGGACGTGGCCGCAGGAGGAGACGGATAATACGAAATTACGAATGGTAACAAAGGAGCCCAGAACAACCTCTAAACACATTCATGGTGAACTCCATGGTCAAGGTACATCAGTGTCAGATCGCACCATCCGTCGTCGTTTGAGCCAAAGTGGACTTCATGGGAGACGACCAAGGAGGACACCACTGTTGAAAACAAATCATAAAAAAGCCAGACTGGAATTTGCCAAACTGCATGTTGACAAGTCACAAAGCTTCTGGGAGAATGTCCTATGGACAGGCGAGACAAAACTGGAACTTTTTGGCAAGGCACATCAGCTCTGTGTTCACAGATGCAAAAATGAAGCATACCAAGAAAAGAACACTGTCCCTACTGTGAAACATGGAGGAGGTTCTGTTATGTTCTGGGGCTGCTTTGCTGCATCTGGCACAGGGTGTCTTGAATCTGTGCAGGGTACAATGAAATCTCAAGACTATCAAGGTATTCTAGAGAGAAATGTGCTGCCCAGTGTCGGACAGCTTGGTCTCAGTCGCAGGTCATGGGTCTTGCAACAGGATAATGACCCAAAACACACAGCTAAAAACACCCAAGAATGGCTAAGAGCCAAACATTGGACTATTCTAAAGTGGCCTTCTATGAGCCCTGATCTAAATCCTATTGAACATCTGTGGAAGGAGCTGAAACATGCCGTCTGGAGAAGGCACCCTTCAAACCTGAGACAACTGGAACAGTTTGCTCATGAGGACTGGGCAAAAATACCTGCTGAGAGGTGCAGAAGTCTCACTGACAGTTACAGAAATCGTTTGATTGCAGTGATTGCCTCAAAAGGTTGTGCAATAAAATGTTAAGTTAAGGGTACCATCATTTTTGTCCAGGCCTGTTTCATGAGTTTGTTTTTTAAAATAATTCTGTTGAACCACAATTCAGAAGCATTGTCTGATTTTCATTGGTTAATTTTCATAGAATTTTTATTTATTACCACTTTTGTCAGATCCAAGTTATTTCTGTGACCATTGTGGGTTTTTCTTTCATTAACAGAGGGGTACCAACAATTTTGTCCACGTGTGTATGTGAACATTTCTTAATAAAGAACTGAATATTTAATGGGGTGTCCTAATTTTTTCACATGACTGTATATAGATACATACTCACACACTCACTTATGATTTAGTATAATTACTGAAACATACGTTGTAACAGGGCTGGCCAAAGTGACCAAAAATCAACATTAAAATTGAGTAGTTTACTTTGGTTTTGGTTTTTTCCAACAATTTTTTAAGTTTATACTTCAATTCCTTAGTGAAAATCTTCTTGCTTTTATTGTGAAAACGTCTGCTTCCGGATGCAGTCAAGGAAGCAACATGAAGTTTCATTTTTTTAACTGCGGCAGATTCAGATTTTTTATTTCATTATGTGAAGCTGGAACAACTATACCCAACACTAAAGCAGCTCTACGAGGGGGGGGGGGGGGGGGGGAGGCTGAAAATTTCATAGGCTGAAAAGTTCATAGTGGTCAAATCTGACCAAACGTGGTTTATTTTTCAACATAGTCTCCCCTTCGCTCCACACACTTCTTCCAACGGTGTTTCAGCGCTTGGATCCCTGCGGTTGAAAAATAAACCTCATTTGGTCAAATTTGGCCATTATGAACTTTTCAGCTCCCCTCGAAACCTCTCTGTGTAACTGGGTGCTGGACGAAACTCACAGGGAGGCCACAGAACGTGCAGGTTGGTAGCAACAACTCCAAGACCATCACACTGAGCATAGGGGCCCCACAAGGGTGCGTGGTCAGCCCGCTGCTCTTCACCCTGCTGACCCATGACTGTGTTCCAGCCTACAGCACCAACCACATCATCAAATTTGCAGATGACACGATGGTGACGGGCCTCATCACAAACAATGAAGAAGCCAACTATAGAAATGAGGTGTAAAGACAATCTCTTCCTGAGTGTAGGAAAAACCAAGGAGATTGTGGTTGGCTTCAGGAGAGGACACACACAGCATGCCCCTCTGATCATCGATGAAGCAGCTGTGGAGAGGGTGAGCAGCACCAAGTTCCTGGGGATGCACATCTCCGAGGACCTCTCCTGGTCTAACAACACCACATCACTGGCCAAGAAGGCTCAAACTCGCCTCCAATTCCTCCGCAAACTGAGGAGAGCATAAGTCCCACCCCCCATCACATGCTCATTCTACCGAGGCACCATTGAGAGTAGGGGTAGTTTCAAAAGATCGATCCAATGATTAGAATCAATCCACATTTGACTGAGCCTATATCGATCCACAAAATCCATGGATCGATCTTTTAATATAATGCTTTTAAGTCATTCATTCATTCATTCATTCATCTTCTTCCGCTTAATGCTTTTCGGGTCACGGGGGGGCTGGAGCCTATCCCACCGTCTTTGGGCGAGAGGCAGGGTACACCCTGGACAGATCGCCAGTCCATTGCAGGGCCAACACAGAGAGACAGACAACCATTTACTCTCACAGTCATACCTAAGGACAATTTAGAATCCCCAGTTTTTTGATGCCAATTAACCTAACTTGCATGTTTTTTTTTTTTGGCATGTGGGAGGAAGCCAGAGAAATCCCAGAGTAAACCCACGCAGACACGGGGAGAACATGCAAACTCCACACAGATCACTGTTGGTCGGGGGCTGGGATCGAACCCAGGATCCCCCGGCCAAGGGTGATTTGCTGTGCTGCCGCAGTGCTAACCACTATTCCACCGCGCCGCCCGCTTTTTACAGTCTGTGAAACATAAAATGCAAGCACCCATCTGAAGTCTCGTGTGATGAACAATCGCGCGAGAGTTCCCTTCGCTGCACGCTCACATTACTTCCATGTTTACATTTGGGAGGCAGCCACAAAGCGGAGTTGCCAACATTAATTTATCAACAAAACTCACGGCTAAAGACTGCGCTCAACAGTTCCCGAATATTTTTCATAAAGTGGGGATAAACGGTTTTGTACTACGGGCAGCGCTGTGTTGGAACATAAAAGTCGACGACTGACAAACAATTATGACCTGTGCCGGTAAAATGAGCTGCAATGAGGAAATTTTCAAAACTGAGGTAACGTTATTTTCATATTCTGTATTGAAAGACCTTCAAAATGATATTTAATTTGTAGGAATTGCGCAAAAACGGACCAGCAACAAGCCAGTTTTGTTTATATTTTGCCTGGTTTGAAAACTCGTGTTCAATCGGTCCTGAGTTATGTCTTCCACAAAAACGTGTATTTTTAGAAAGTAGGGCTTCCAAGCTTTACAATGATACCAGGCACTGACGGGGGTTTTCCCGGGACTTGCTGCCAGCAAACAAAGAAAGAATCATGATTTATGACTTCACGCGCCTGTAGCTCGCAATTACTTGCTGTGCATTCCTACTCATTTTGCCAGCACGGGTCACAATTTTCAAATGGAAAACGCACGGACAAGGGACAACAGACCAGAGAGGGAGACTGCTGCAGCTGCTGGGGTTAAGTAAAATATTGTTGTCTTTTTTAACATTTGTGTCATAAATTAATAATTCATCCAGCATGATGGTGGTTTCTTTTACAAACTATGGATACAGTAGTTACCTGTTGGTTAAGAGCTGCAAATAAATGCATTATAAAGGTATATTTTTAGTTAGGACTTCATGACGGAGGCAGCTGCCTTCATGTAACGTTTCTATTGAATGACATTTAATTTTGGACTTCGAGAGATTTGAAGATAATAATAATTACAATAAAATGAAAATGGCAGAATTAATAAAGGTACAACAAGCCATTTTTACTCAATAGAACTAAACTGAAATGACTCAGTCTTCCAGGAAATTAGTTGAAACCCGTCTCAAAAAATGAAAGTTAATTTGTAGTTAAAATATAAAACAAAAAAATAAAAAACTAAATTATTAAACCCTACTGTGGTGTAGGGACATAAAAATATGATTATTAATTTTACTTTGAAATATATCTTCCTTTTCATATCCCCTTAAGATCTGTGAAGACTGGGTTTCCACTCCAAGATCCATCCTGTACTGAGACGTTCTGAAGGAAAGAGGTTTTCAGTGGAAGAGCCATCCCTGCTTCATTGTGGATTTCAGCACAGAAGAAGACCTCAAATTTATCAAGGGTCTTAGTTTTCAAATTCAAGAAGGTGCTGCCAGAATTTTCTCCATACTCTAACATGCATTCAATGCAATTCTGTTGTTGTAATGGCTAATTCTTTTATCTTTTTTATATATGTTCTCAGCAAGAACAATTTTACTGAGCATTTAATTCTAAATAAATCACTGTTTAACAGGAAATTTTTGGCAATCCTGTGCTTTTCTTGTGGTATTACATAAAATAGCATCACTGTACCCCTCATGGATCTTCACCTTATCGTGGTGGGGGGTTTGCATGCCATAGTGACCCCAGGAACTATGTCGTCCGGGGCAATTTGCCTCTGGTAGGGTCACCCAAGACAAACTGGTCCTGGGTGAAGGGCCAGACTAAGAACGATCCAACAAACTCTCATGATGAATGCTAGAACAAGGATTCAGTGTACCCCGCCCGGTATGGGGTTACCGGAGCCCCACCCTGGAGCCAGGCCTGGGGGGGGGGGGGATCGATGGCTAGCGCCTGGTGGCCGAGTTTCTGCCCATGGGCCCCAGCCGGGCTCAGCCCAAAGGAGTTACATGGGTCCACCCTCCAGTGGGCTCACCACCTGCAGGAGGGACCATGGAGGTCCGGTGCTATGTGGATCAGGTGGCGGTCGAAGGCAGAGACCATGGCGGTCTGATCTAAAGCTTCCTAAACTGGCTTTTGGGACGTGGAATGTCACCTCTCTGGTGCGGAAGGAGCCTGACTTGGTGCATGAGGTTGAGAGATACCGGCTAGATATAGTTGGCCTTACCTCAACACACAGCTCCGGTTCCGGAACCAGTCTCCTGGAGAGGGGCTGGAACTTGCATACCTGTCAAGGCATACCTCATGCCTCCCTTATTGGGGGGGCTTTCACACCTGTACTGAGTACTTAAAAACTGTATTTATCGGCAGATGAAAGAAAACTGAAGCAAAAAAAAAAAAAAAAACTAAAACAGCAACTGCAACATGAACTATTTCAAACATATTTATTCAAATGTACACTTATATAGACACAATCTTGAGCCATAACTTTTTGGTAATGTGAAAATAATAAGCCAAGTAGCACAAAAAAAAATAAATAAATAAATTATATTAATAATAAATAAATAAAAATAAATAAAAAATATTTTTCAAATTTACATTAGCACAAGGTAGATTGCTTAATTTGAAAGTACACAATAAGAATTATTCTGAATATAGTTCTTCATTGTCAGCTAGATACTGTATTTGCTTGGAATTAAAGAGTTTTTAATGGTCAGCTTTGTTACACTAATGCACTTGGATGAACTTGAAACAAGAAAATGTTCACTGATGCTGCTTGTTATAGTTCCAAGTAGCAGCCTTTGCTGACTCTAGCATTTCTGAAGTGGCAGATCAGATCAGGTGGCAGATCAGAAGTGATCTGCCACCAATGGGGGTAGATTGTGCTCTGCCACAAAATGACAAAACATCACTTCTGCTAGTGATGCATTGGATTTGGAAGGCGTCGGTTCTCTCACTGGCTGAAAATGTTCATCCATCCATCGATACGTTTTCGATTTGGCTACACAGTTTTTGTGGCCCTGTGTAGCGAAGTGCGACTTCAGGTCGAAAATCCCTGATGCAGTCACTTTTATGCTCCTCCTACATGGAACACAGAAGGAGTGTGTAGGGCCCTCTGGAGAAGCCTTTATCCATCCAGCGTATTTTCCCTTCTCAAAGTTAGGACTCTCCCATTCTTTTCGGTGACGTCCAGTCCCTCGATTTCCCTTTTCTTCAAGCTTTGTTTTCTTCGCCGGCGGCGTGCTGCATGAAGCCATTTTGAAAATCACAAAAACACTGCTTAGGTGCGCTTGTGGAGGATCGAAATAAGTGCAGGCAGACACGGCGAACTGAAGTTTAAAAGGGTGCTTCATGCAGACAGTCAACTTATATACCCGGCTACAGACAATGCATGCATGGCACATTAGCATCACAGTATACAGCAGGAAAGCATGGACATTTGCATTAGAGTCACACATATCAGGTGCAGGATTACTGGCGCCGGGATTCCTCTCTGTTCCGGAGCCGCAGGACAACAGAAGGTGCGAGGCGCATCTGCATAATGATCAGTCCACACCTCTCACTGTTCTGATAATTGCTCATGCTGAGCGTTCTGCCAGCCCCGTACGCTGTGGGGGTCACACACGAGGTGTTCCTCCACACTCAGTTTTTTTTCCCGTATAGTTTTCTTTTTGGCGTACAGAAATGGCAATACGCCCGTATTTGCTAAAATTGCATTTTCCCCATATTAAAATACGGCGAAACCGTATCACTTGACAGGTATGAGCTTGGCCTACTCTGGAGTTTCCCCAGGCGAGAGGCAACGAGCAGGGGTGGGTATTCTTTTATCCCCCCACCCTGCTGCCTCTATAATGAAGTTTTCCCCGGTGGACAAAAGGGTTGTTTCCCTGCACCATCAGGTTGGGAAATGGGTCCTGACCATCATTTGTGCCTATGCACCAAATGACGGTTCAGAGTACCCACCCTTTTTTTGGAGTCTCTGACTGGGGTGCTGGAGAGTGCTCCTCTTGGAGACTCCATTGTCCTACTCGGGGACTTCAATGTGCACGTGGGCAATGACAGTGAAACCTGGAAGGGGGTGATTGGGAGGAATGGCCTGCCCGATCTGAACCCGAGTGGTGTTCAGTTACTGAACTTCTGTGCTAACCACAGTTTGTCCATAATGAACACCATGTTCAAGCATAAGGGTGTCCATATGTGCACTTAGCTCCAGGACACCCTAGGTCGCAGGTCGATGATCAATTTTGTTATCGAGTCATCAGACCTGCGACCATATGTCTTGGACACTCGGGTAAAGAGAGGTGCAGAGCTGTCAACTGATCACCACCTAGTGGTGAGTTGGATCCGATTGCAGGGGAGGATGCCATTCAGACCTGGTAGACCCAAACATATAGTGAGGATGTGCTGGGAACGTCTGGCTGAGGCCCATGTCCAGGAGGCCTTCAACTCCCACTTCCGGAAGAACTTCGACCACATTCCGAGGGAGTCTGGAAATATGGAGTCTGAATGGGCCATGTTCTCCACCTCCATTGTTGAATCGGCTGCCCAGAGCTGCGGCCGCAAGGTCATCGGTGCATCTCGTGGTGGCAACCCCCGAACCAAGTGGTGAACACCAGTGGTGAGGGGGGCCATTAAGCTGATAAAGGAGTCCTGTCAAGTTTGGTTGGCTTGTGTGACACCCGAAGCAGCTGAGGTGTACCAGCAGGCCAAGCAGAATGCAGCTCGGGTGGTTGCTGAAGCAAAAACTCGCGTGTGGAAGGAGTTCGGCAAGGCCATGAAACAAGACTTTCACTTGGCGTCGAAGAGATTCTGGCAAACTGTCCGGCGGCTCAAGAGGGGGAAGCAGCTCCACACTGTGTATGGTGCAGATGGGGTACTGCTGACTTTGATTGGGAATATCGTTGGGCGGTGGAATACTTCGAGGATTTCCTCAATCCCACTGACACGCCTTCCACAGAGGAAGCAGGGCTTGTGGATGAGGGGGACGACTCGCCCATCACAGGGGCTGAGGTCGCCAAGGTGGTTAGAAATCTCTTTGGTGGCCGGGACCCGGGGGTGGACAAGATTCGCCCTGAGTACCTTAAGGCTCTGGATGTTGTAGGACTGTCATGGTTGACACGCCTCTGCAACATTGCATGGAGGTCGGGGACAGTGCCTTTGGCATGGCAAACAGGGGTGGTGGTTCCCCTTTTCAAAAAAGGGGACTGGAAGGTGTGCTCCAACTTTAGAGGGATCACACTCTTCAGCCTCCCTGGGAAGGTCTATGCCAAGGTACTGGAGAGGAGAGTCCAGCCGTTGGTCGAACCTTGGATTCAGGAGGAGCAATGTGGATTTCGTCCTGGCCGTGGTACATCGGACCAGCTCTTTACCCTCTCGAGAATCCTCAGGGGTTCGTGGGAGTTTGCCCAACCATGTGTTACATGTGTTTTGTGGACTTGGGAGAAGGCATTCGACCGCGTTCCTCCTGGTTTTTTGTGGGGGGTGCTTCGGGTGTATGGGGTTATCAGCCTTGTTATTACAAGCTACTCAGTCTCTATACGACCGCTGTGAGAGTTTGGTTCGTATTGCCAACACTCGGTTGGACTCACTCCCAGTGAGAGTTGGGACTCCGCCAGGGCTGCCCTTTGTCACTGATCCTGTTCATAATTTTTATGGACAGGATTTCTAGACACAGCCAGGGAACGGAAGGCGTCATGCTTGGTGACCACAGGATCTCATCTCTGTTGTTTGCAGATGATGCTGTCCTGTTGGCTTCATCCAGCAATGATCTACAAGTCTTACTGGGACGGTTTGCTGCTGAGTGTGAAGCGGCTGGGATGAGAATCAGCACCTCCAAGTCCGAGTCCATGGTTCTCAGCCAGAAAAAGGTGGCTTGGCCCCTCTGGGATGGGGACAGGCTCCTGCCCCAAGTGGAGGAGTTTAAGTATCTTGGGGTCTTATTCATGAGTGAGGGGAGAATGGAGCGAGAGATTGACAGACGGATCGGAGCAGCATCTGCAATGATGCGGATGTTGTACCGGTCTGTTGTGATGAAGAGGGAGCTAAGCTCTAAGGCAAAGCCGTCAATTTACCGGTCAATTTACGTTCCTACCCTCACCAATGGTCATGCATGAACTTTGGGTAATGACCGAAAGAATGAGACTGCGGATACAAGCGGCTGAAATAAGCTTTCTTCATAGGATTGCTGGACTCACCCTTAGACATAGGGTGAGGAGTTCAGTCATCCGGGAGAGGCTCAGAGTAGAACCGCTGCTCCTCCACATTGAAAAGAGCCAGTTGAGGTGGTATGGGCATCTGATCAGGATACCTCCTGGACGCCTCCCACTTAAGGTGTTCTGGGTATGTTCCACTGGGAGGAGACCCGGGGCAGACCCAGGACTCGCTGAAGAGACTACATCTCCCAGCTGGTCTGGGAAAGCCTTGGTATCCTCTCTGAAGAGCTGGAGCAGACGGCTGGGGAGAGGGAAGTCTGGACTTCTCTGCTCGAATTGTTGCCTGCGCAACCCGGACCTCCGGAAAAGCAGTAGAAGATGGATGGATGGAGCATCACTGTAAACTATGGAAAAAGCAGCTACTTTAAAATCTGTACTTCTTCACACAACTTTCAGTGCAAAAAACCTCTAAAAATGTCACAACTTTAATCGCAACTTTTTGGAAAAGCTCCCAAAGATTCAGGCTTTTGGGGCCGCAACAATCACAAAAACAGCTGACAAAATCCTGGAGGGACTAAAATACAGTGAGATTATGTATTCATGCTTCATGCATTGAATTTGTTTACTGACTCCAGGTTGTTAACTTGACACTACACACCCTTTGCACTAAAGAAAGCACTTGTTGGCACTTTGTGAAATCATAAATTAAATAATAAAAACTGAATTATTCTAACCGATTTTGGGTCAGTTCTTTATGCGATAATTTATGCATTAACAAAGTTAGAGTATTCCTAGTACAATTTGCAGCATTAGGTCTCTAAGATTTTTTTTTCCTCGAAAGTAAAATAGCTATTAAAATGGTAATTTCTCTGACTGAATTGGGATCAGATTGAATCTAAATCGAATCAATTCAGAACCCCAAGAATCAGAATTGAAATGATTCTGGAAATTAGTGATGATTCCCAGCCCTAATTGAGAGCATCCTCACCAGCTGCATCACTGTGTGGTACGGAAGCTGCACCGCCTCCTGCTGGAAGACTCTACAATGCATGGTAAAAGCAGCCAGCAAGATTAGTGCCCCTCTGCCCTCCCTCTCGCACATCTACCACACCCGTCTCACCCGGAGAGCCATCAACATTGCAGGCGACATCTCCCACCCCTCATACTCCCTCTTCAACCTCCTGCCCTCAGGGAGAAGGTACCGGAGCCTCCGGGCCCGCTCCACAAGATTGCTAAACAGCTTTGTTCACCAGGCCATGAGGACCCTGAACTCTGCCCATTTCCTTGCCCCCCACCCTGCCCCCTGCCCCTGGACTGTAACACACTCACCCACACAATAACATTACCTCAGCTGTTTGCACAGAAAGACTAATAGCCTTTAAAAAGGTCTGTGAATATCAGATTGTCACACCACAAAGAACTTGTGATAGATAGAAGCAAAGAGCTCTCTCTAGAACTTCACAACTTATTGTTGCAAAACATAATGATGGCATTGGTTACAGGCGCATTTCTAACCTACTGAATGTTCCAGAGAACCATCATTTAGAAGTGGAAAGAACATCATTTTACCATAAACCATCCACGACCTGGAGCTCCTCGCAAGATTTCTGACAGAGGGGTCAAAAGAATTATCAAAAGAGTTACCCAAGAGCTAAAGACCACTCGTGCTCCAGAAAGGCCTGGAGTTAGCAGGTACTGCTGTTTTAAAGAAAACAATAAGTAATGCACTCAACTGACAGGGGCTCTATGCCCGCTCACCTCGCAAGACTCCATTGCTGAAGAAAAAGCATGTTGAAGCTCATTTAAAGTTTGCTGCACAACATTTGGGCAAGCCAGTAAAATACTGGGAGAATACAGTCTAGTGGTCAAATGAGACCAAAATTGAACTTTTTGGATGCCACAACACACAGCATGTTTGGAGGAGAAATGGCACTGCACATCAGCCCAAAAACACCATACCAACAGTGACGTTTGGAGGTGGGAGCATCATGGTGCGGTGGTGTTTTTCAGCACATGGCACAGGCAGACTTCATATAATTGAAGGAAAGATGAATGGACAAATGTACAGAGACACCTTTGATAAGAACCTATTGCTATCTGCCAAGATGCTGAAGACAAAACAAGGGTGGACATTTCAGCAAGACAGTGATCCCAAACACACAGCCAAGGAAACTCAACTGGCTTCAGAGAAAGAAAACAAAGCTGCTAGAATGGCCCAGTCAGTCACTTGATCTGAATTCAATTGAAAATCTATGGAACAAACTGAAGATCAGAGTTCATAGAAGACACCCACGGACCCTTCAAGATTTGAAGACAGTTTGTTTGGAAGAATGGGCTAAAATCACTTCTGAGCAATGCCTGCACCGAGTTTCTCCATACAGGAGGCATCTGGAAGCTGTTATTACCAACAAAGGCTTTTCTACTAAATATTAAATGAATTTCACCAAGCGTGTTCAATATGTATTCCCCATGTCATTCCACTTTATTAAATATAACTTCTGTGAACACAGTTGCCTTGATTTCTTTGTATATACATTACCGTTCAAAAGTTTGGGGTCACCCAGACAATTATTTTGTGTTTTCCATGAAAAGTCACACTTATTTACCACCATGAGTTGTAAAATGAATAGAAAATATAGTCAAGACATTGACAAGGTTAGAAATAATGATTTGTATTTGAAATAATAATTTTTTCCTTCAAACTTTGCTTTTGTCAAAGAATCCTCCATTTGCAGCAATTACAGCATTGCAGACCTAACATGACTGCACAAGGGTTTTCTAATCATCCATTAGCCTTCTGACGCAATGAGCAAACACATTGTACCATTAGAACACTGGAGTGATAGTTGCTGGAAATGGGCCTCTATACACCTATCTAGATATTGCACCAAAAACCAGACATTTGCAGCTAAATAGTCATTTACCACATTAGCAATGTATAGAGTGTATTTCTGATTAGTTTAAAATTATCGTCACTGAAAAAAAGTGCTTTTCTTTCAAAAATAAGGAAATTTCTAGGTGACCCCAAACTTTTGAACGGTAGTGTACATGACCACACCACCAGGCACAGGCATCAACATTTGCATGGGCCAGCGAGTATTTATGCTGGAGAAAGGACCAGTGGGCCTCACTGATGAAAGTCGACTCACGTTGAGCAGAAATGATGGCCGCCAACGATGCTGAAGATGTCAAGGGGAGTACTATGCATCAGCCACTGTTGTCACCATGTTACAGTCTGGGAAGTTGTGTCTAGTTAATACATAACTGCCCTACATCTTGTGAATGGTACAGTGACAAGCCGATACCACGTGAATAACATCATTAATCCTGTCATTTTGCTCCTGCATGAACAACACAGGCCTAATTTAATTTTCATGGACAACAATGCTCCAGCTCATCGAGGTCACATCAATAGGGAATGGCTGTGAGAGGCTGGGGTACCTCCAATGGCGTGGCCTGCGCTTTCTCCAAACCTGAATCCTATAGAAAACCTATGGGATCAGCTGACTCGCCGTGTAGAGGCTCGTAACCCTGCACCCCACAACCTCAATGACCTGAGGGCCGCCCTTCAAGAAAAGTGGAATGCCATGCCTCAGCAGACACTAAGTCAACTTGTGAACAGCATGAGACGTCATTGTCAAGCCGTAACTGATGCTCAAGGGCACATGACAAGTTACTGAGACACTGACATTTTTTGTTGTGGTATACCCACCACTGTTGTTGGCTTTTTTTTTTCCACAATATCTTTATTGAACCTTTTTTTTTTTTTTTAACAAACATGATACAAACAATCAAACACTAACACTAAAGTACTACAAAAAAAAAAAATGCACTAAAAACACCAACAACCACCAACAAAATCAAGTCTTCAACAATGCTCCTCTGTTTAGTCTAGACAATCCAATACATAAGTATACATATTATGTTCACCAGTTTGGAATTTACAAGGTCCACACACATCATTCACCTTCTTCTTCAAGAGTTATGTTTAAATTTTTTACATAATCAATAAAAGGTCTCCATATATTCTCAAACACAATTTCCTTTGATTTCAGTATATATGTTATTCTTTCTAATGGAAGGTTTGTTAACATCTGTCTTAACCACTGAGTCACATCTGGTCTATGAGTCTTTTTCCATAATAGTGCAATACATTTTTTGGCATTAAGCAAACTGAGGTCTATGAATGTTCTTTCACTTTTGTTAAAATTATGCTTTTCTGGGTACAGACCCAACAAAAACAGTTTAGGATTCAATATGATTTGTTTTGAGATTATTTTTTCAATTGTTACCCTCACCTCTTCCCAAAACATTCTTATTAATCTACATTCCCATAAACAATGAAATAGGGTTCCTTTACTTTCCATGCATTTTGTGCATGTATCTGGTATATTTTTGTTGTATCTATTTAACTCCTCCGGTGTAACATACATCCGCATTAACCATTTGAAATGTATCAATTTAAGGCGTGCATTTATTGATTTGGTTTGAGCTTCTGTACAAGCCAATTCCCATTGTTCCTCTGAAATTTCAATTTGCAGATCTTCTTTCCAGTAGTTTAATCTTTTCAGTGAATTTTCACTTGAAGATAGTGTCAATGAGTTATAAAACTCTGAAATAATACCCTTTCTTTTACTATCTTTCATCATCATTTTTTCCAAGGATGAATAAATAGGTCGAGTGAGAGCTTTATTTTGATTTGATCGAATAAAGTTTCTAAGTTGAAGATATTTAAAAAAATGTGTTCTATTGAGATTAAATTTGATCCTCAGCTCTTCAAAAGACATTATGTTGTCTGCACATGGCAAATATAAATCCTGAATCTTTTGTATCCCTTTTAAATTCCATACTTTAAATACAGCGTCCGCTCTCCCTGGTTTAAAATATTGATTACCCCATATTGGACTAAATTGTGACAATAACTGTGGTTCTTTTAAATAGTTTTTAGCTTCACACCATATTTTGATCATATGCTTTACAAATGGATTTTTAACTTGTTTTTGTAATTTTTTTGCCGAATCTGAGTATATGAATATGGGAAGAGGTAAAGGTAAATTGTATGATTCCATTTCAGTCCAGTGAGGGAGATCATTTGATGAAAAATAATATGTCATAGACCTCAGTTGTGCCGACCAATAATACAACATAAAATTTGGACATTTCAGACCTCCACGATCAAATGGTAAATATAATAAAGACAAACGTAATCTAGCCCTCCTGTTGTTCCATATAAATTCCACTAACTTTTTTTTTATTCTTGAGAATAGATCTAAAGGTGGTGATAAGGGAATGTATTGAAATAAATAAAGTATTTTAGGTAAAATATTACTTTTAAGTATATTGATTCTCCCGATCATCGACATTGGTAGTGACATCCATCTCTGAGTTAACTCATTGATATCTGACATTAAGGCTTCATAGTTGACACTGGCGACTGATTCTAGCTTAGGCATAATTTGGATTCCTAAATATTTAAACTGATTTACAACATTGAATTGATTTACCTCAGGGGCTGGGTAATTTCTCTGGGTCTCATTTAGCATTAATATTGAAGATTTAGTTTTATTTATTTTATATCCTGATATTTCCCCAAAATTCTTTATTAAATTCAACAAGGTTGGAATTGATTTTTTTTAGATTCGACATAAACAAAATTATATCATCGGCGTACAGGGAGATTTTATGTTCTGTTGGTCCAACTTTAATTCCATATATTTGTGAATGTAAACGTATCGCTATCGCTAAAGGTTCAATTGCCATAGTAAACAGTAAAGGTGAAAGTGGACAGCCTTGTCGACATCCTCTATTGATTTTTATTGGTTTTGAAATATTGTTATTTGTTAGGATTTCTGCTGTAGCATTATTGTATATTATTTGAACCCATTTTATGAAATTATTTCCAAGTCCAAACCTTTGTAGGACTTCAAAAAGAAAGGGCCATTCAACTCTATCAAAGGCCTTTTCGGCGTCCAATGATAGGAGAGCTGTATCCGGTGCTTCTTTATTAAAATAAATAATATTAAATAGTCTTCTTACATTATGGAAGCCTTGTCTACCCTTTATAAAGCCATTCTGATCTCGATTAATAATATTTGGTAAAATTTCTTGTATTCGTCTTGCTAAAATTTTACAGATTATCTTAAGGTCGGCGTTTAATAGGCTTATTGGTCTCATATTTTCACATTTATTAGAGGGCTTACCTGGTTTTGGCAGCAGTATAATTAAGGCATTATTTATGTATGATGGTAAATTATTATTTTGAAATGCTTCTAAAACCATTTCCAAAAAAGGTTTTATTAATTTATTCTTAAATTTTTTATAAAGGTCAACTGGAAGACCATCTGGTCCTGCACTTTTTCCTGATTTCATATTATCAATGGCTAGCCCAACTTCTTCTTGACTAATTTTAGACTCCAATATCTCCCTGTTTTCATTTGGAATACACGGTATAGATAGTTTGTTCAAAAACCCATTTAGTTTTGTTAAATCAGGTTCATTTTTGGTATCATATAATTTTTCATAGTAATCTCTAAAGGCTCTATTAATTTCTAAAGGATCTATAACTACCTGTCCGTTACTTATAATACTGGTTATTGGTGTTTTAATTTCCAATTGTTTAATCTGCCATGCTAATAATTTTCCTGATTTTTCACCTTGTTCATAAAAAGATTGTTTCAATCTTAGAAGACTCGAGGCAGCTCTATTCGCTGATTTTTTGTCGTATTCAGCTCTCAAAATCAGTAATTCATTCTCCAACCTTGGATCTCTTCCTGCATACACTTTTTCCTGAAGACTTTTTATTTTATGTTCCAATTTAGCTCTCTCCTCTCGAGTCTTCTTAGATTTTGATCCTGTATAACTAATAATATGTCCCCTAATAAAAGCTTTGAAAGCCTCCCACTTTACACATGCTGATGTTTGTGTAGTATTGATGTCAAAGAACTCGTCTATCTGTTTTTCTATATACTTGACAAATTCCTCATCCTGAAGCCATTTATGCTGAAATTGCCATCTGCCTGATTCCTTTGTCAATTTTTTATCTACATATATTAGACAACAGGGTGCATGATCAGAGATCACGATGTTATCATAAAAGCAGTTTTGAATCTTGGACCTTAATTCTGTGGAAATCAAAAAATAATCAATACGTGAGAATGTCTTGTAGGTACTGGAATAACAAGAATAGGCTTTAACTTGTGGTTTCATTTCTCTCCATATATCTAACAATCTCAATTCTTTCATAAAATGATATAGTCATCCTACATCCAATGTGCGTACAATCCAGTCCTGTTGATCTATCCACACCTGGATTCAATGTACAATTAAAATCCCCTGCTATTATATGTTGCCCTGTAAGTGATGATAAGATGAGAAATAAATTAGCAAAGAACTTCTGATCATCTATATTGGGACCATATAAGTTCACAAGATTTATATTTTCTAATAGCAAAGAACCTTGAATGATTACATATCTTCCAAATTTGTCTCCAATTACATTTTTCACTTGAAAAGGAACTGATTTATGTATGAGAGTCATAACTCCCCTGGCTCGGGATGAAAATGAAGAGGTGAATACACTTCCCTGCCATCTACTCCTAATTCTTTTAACACCCTCCTCTATCAGATGAGTTTCTTGTAAAAACACAATTCTTGAACCCATGTCCTTTATTTTATTCATAACTTGTTTAAGTTTTTTTAAATTTTGTAGACCTCTGCAATTCCATGAAGTTAAATTAAGATTAACACTTTGGTCCATGATCAATAGAGAGTTTGGGATTACCTTGCAGTGTAAACATGCTCATACAGAGAAGCAAAAACATGAGTGGTTGAACATTCATCCTACAAACTACACACAAACAAATTTCCCCTTCCCACACTTGTGGCAAACCCCCCAAAATCAAAAGAAAAATTCTGTCTCCCGATATAGCCATCGACCGTTCCACACCCACGGGGAACAGCCTAAGCCACTCCTTCTTCATCCTCCCAATCACCCTAACTCTACTGCTTTTAATGACGTAACATTAACTCTCCTCTGTAGTTTTCCAACTTAACTCCAAAATTTTTAACAACTTTGTACATCATAGTTTTTTTTTTTGTTTGTTTTGTTTTTGTTTTGTTTTTTTAATATATAATACAATCTATATTTTGTAACCTTACTATTTACTTCAAGTCAGTCAGATGCCTGTGCAAATGCTTAATTATTCTACCTTATATTTTGTTCATGCTTAGCTCCCACCAGTCTCTTCTTCTTCTTTGATCTTCTTGATGAACTCCTGCGCCTCCTCTGGGGTCTTGAAGATGTGGGTTCTGCCCTCATACGTGGTCAGCAGTCTCGCAGGATAGATTACACCATGACGAATCCCAAGGTTGCGCAGCTCCTTACGTATGGGATCAAACTGCTTCCTCAATTGCTGGATTCCTGTGGCCAAATCTGGGTAGAACCGCACCTGCTGGTCCTGGTGTTTAATCTCTCCTTTAGCACGTGCAGCGTTGAAGATCTTCATCCTGTCTCTGTTGCTAAGAAACTTCATAATTAAGGTCCTCGGCGGTCCCTTATCTCTCCGTGGGCCAATACGATGTGCTTTTTCCAGAACCACTGCTGATTGCAACTCCTCGCTGCCCAGCACCTCCGGAATCCACTTTTCCAGAAAGGAACATACGTCCCGACCTTCTGATTCCTCTGGAAGACCCACCAGCCTCAAATTATTCTGTCTCGACCGAGATTCCAAATCCAAAATATTATCTTCCAGAGATTTTTTTTTTTTTCTCCAAAGTGCGCACCTTTAATTGAAGACGGGTGACGTCATCTTCAGCACTAGCGAGACGGAGCTCCATCTGCGCCGTTCGTTCTACACAGTCACCCAATTCCTTTCTTATTCCTTCCAACGCTGTCATAATCCCATCAAATCTAGAGGAAAAGTCCGCTCTCATTGAACTCATGGCAGCCATCAGCGCATCTGCGCCTCCCCGCGCAGACATCGCACCGTTGCCAGCCTCCTCCGCCATATATGGAGTTTTGTTTGCTGCGTCACAGACCTGAAAGTCCGTTAATTTGGACTGTTTCAGCGGCTCGCTTTTTCCTCTTCCTGGTTTTCCAGCCCTAGGCTTCGCCGACATATCCTCGCCCAAATGCTGAGATACGTTCTGTCCCAAATGAGAGAGTTATTTGCCGATTTTTTTTCTCCAGGAGCAGAGCAGAGCGAGACACGTCCGTCCTACGTGGCAGCCATAACCGGAAGCTCCCCTGTTGTTGGCTTTTGTTTCAATAAATTGTTTTGAGAAGAGAAAATCACCACTGCATGCTTCTACTTAAATGCCCTATTTTCACAATATGTCTGTAGCGTGAACTTTTTACATTTTCCATAAATTTCACCAGAAAGCCAAATATTCCTAACTTTTTGTGAGTAGTGTGTGTGTGTATAAGAGCTTTAATTCACTGAAAATTGTCCTTTGACAGAATTTTTCCAGCAATGACTAAAAATTCTGAAAGCTGTCTATCATTTGACAGATGATCAGACAGGTGATCTAATTAAAGTCAATTAAAATGATAGATAACAGAGTGACAGAATTTTTACAAGCCTGTCTGAGAAAATGACATAACAAAACAAGTGTAGTACAGCCTCTGATTTAGAGTATTGAGGCTTTTTCAGGTCTTCCACTCAGATGCAGTTCTGACAATGAGTCAGCAGATGGCACTCTTTATTAAATGCTTCATAACACTGTCGCTCCTGAAGCAACTGAATCGGTGAATTCAAAAAGGGCCCAAGTCCACACTTTTTCATTGGGGACTTGGGCCCTTTTTGAATTCACCGATTCAATTGTCTCAAAGTTGTTCATTGTTTCATAAGGCCTCAGTTTCACCATCACTAAACACCAGTAAAAAGTCCAAACACAGGACATCTGGGTGGGACCCCAACTGGACCAATATTCCAACATTCAAGTCTTGGTTGTACAATACTTCACATGGCAAGTTCCATATGCAAAGTTACTGTGCAAAAAAAAAAAAGTATAAAATTAACATATTCTGGTTACAATAGTATCATGTGTTTTCTGCTCCCACCCCCCGTTCCCAGAAAAATATGTTGCCATGGCACCAAGGTCTTTAAGCCAGAGGAAACACTGGGTTAAACAGTTCCTTGAATCTAACAATATTGAAACAATGAAACAGCCAGCTCAGAGTCCAGATCTAACCCCATAGAGAATCTCTGGAAAATCCTTGGCAACAAAGTCATGGCTAAGAAACCCACTACAGTTACTGAACTGTGGAAGAGACTGCAAGAAGAATGGACCAAGATCAAACAAGAGTAGTGTGATGTGAGAAATTAGTGATGTTCTGGGGGCGCACATGTGCTGAAGTCGTTCAAAGCAAGGGCCCCTAAAAAAAAAAAAAAAAAAAAAAAACATTGTTTATGTTAGCATCTTCTCTTCTGGCACAGTGGTCACTGTTCTCTAATTCTGCTCAGTGTTTTTTTTTTTTTAACAAAATAAATGTTTGTGTTGAAATACCTTGGTTATGTAAAAAAACAAAAAACAAAAACATGCTAGTAGAGCAGTGGTATAGCCACAGCTCACAGCTATTTTTGGGGGGGGCTTTCGGCTCTTCCCTTTCGGGGTTGCCACAGCATATCATCACCTAATACTGCGATGATCCGCATGTTGATTTGGCAAGGGTTTTTACACTGGATGTCCTTCCAAACAACCCTGCCCATTTTATCTAGGCTTGGGACCGGCACAGAGAGTGCACTGGCTTGTGCGCCCCCTGTGGCTGTGTAACCAACATCTACCTCCGCTGTTCCATTACTGCTGAGCACCAAGCTAGACAGAAGGAAGTTCCATTTTTATATGGTCTTTGGCATGACCTGGCTGGGACTTGAACCCCGGCATCCCAGTTGTGGGGCAGATGCCACTACTCCGGTGGTATAGCCACAGCTGATACTCTGTAAAATTCTTAACAATAAAGAACGACATATATTAGAATAAATCAGGTATTAATACACTGTTCTCTAATTTTGATCTCCACTGTATGTGTTATTTGTGATACAATGTTTAATTAGAGACGAGTTGTGAAATCCTGTGTGGTTAAGATAAAACTCCATATAAAAGATAAATTTAATACAGGCATCCGCACCAAAATCCTACATTTTGACAGGTTTAATCGAACTGTTACAAAACCAGTTCAAGGCTAATCTATGACAAAGGTGCTTTTTTGCCTGTCACTGTATCTATGATGGTGGGCTTTCTGAAGATGATAAACAGATCCCTATATTATTACAATAGTTAGACCCCTCGCTGTAAAAACGGCCGCATTTGTTGTTGCTTATAACCTGATAAAACGGTAACATTTGTGTTTCCGTCATCTCTGCATGTATCCCAGTGACGGGAAGAACAGGCTTCAAAGCTAGCAGGGTCGCTACCTCCGTTTCTTATCACGAAAAGCACTCGTCGCTAACTTTATCGAGCTGCCGGGTGAGCCTCTCAAAAAGATAAAGAAAACAAGGCATTCAATTCAAAACATTAGCTTAAGGGGTATACGCAAAAGATGGGACAACGGTCCGAACAGGTACCCTGTACCTAGTGGCATTAGCTGAATTTAATAGATCTCAGTTGGTTTTTAATCGCCGAGCTGGCTAATGTTAGCTTTTATATCTCACCGGTACGCTTCGATTTTCGCAAACTTAACCCAAACGACAATCTTTGCCTGGATCGGGACGGCTCTTTAAACCGATTCCCAACATCTACGTTCAAAAGCGGATAAGATGACAGCTCGCTGTCAGCGAGTAAAAGAAGACATCCCTTTACCTTTGACTGGGGAAGTGAGCGCCATGATGACTTCTGAAATCAACACGACCCTTTCTCAACAACGGCGCTGGCAGGCGGAGCCTACCAATCAGAGCGCAGGGATCTGTGGCCACGCCCATACTCTAATGATTGACAATATAAACATATTAGAGATGCAACACATCTTGTGGCATCATCTAAATAAAAAATAAATACTAAATCAACTTGTGTTAATTGTAATTAAAACTCCGATTTTTCAAAGCAATTTTTTGAAGAGAATTTGACTCCTGCTCTTGAGGTCTGGTTATATGCTACTGTCCCTCAGCCACTTGGGCCCCCCGCCCCCCAGCTACAAGTTCACCACATTTTTTTTTAGAGGAGAATTAAAATTACCTTCATTTTTTTTTCATAAATGTGCAACTTTTTTCTTATAAATTTGCATTTTTTTTCTCATACATGTTAAAAAAGATCATAAATTCATGACTTTTTCCCTTGTGAATCTGTGATGTTATTCCTGTAAATTTGAAACTTTTTGTAATTTTATAACTTTTTTCTGAGAAATTTGCAACTTTTTTATAAATTTCTGACTTTTTCTTGTAAATTTGCAATGCTTTGTGAATTTGTGACTGTTTTGTAAACTTGCAACTTTTTCTTGTAAATGTTCAATTTTTTTTCTTGAATATTTGTGACTTTTTATCTTGTAAATTTGTAATATTCATATGGATGCAGATTAAATTGTTATTCTATGTAATGGTTAATTTTTTTTCTGTTAAACTAGACAATGACACAAGTTTTGTTTGACTGTGTTTGTAAGGAGGAATTTTTTTTTTCCATTTTAATGGGTTGGGTCCCAAGCACAATCTTGCATAGAGACTCCCAAAATCTAGAGAAACGGCCCTGACGGTTACATTTACTCACGTACATGTGCCCACTTAACTTTTCACAGAAATATATTTTAATAAGACATTTTATTCCAGGATCATTTTTACTCTTACTTGAGTACATTTTTGAAGAAAAACCTGTGCTTTTGTAATCAAGTGCATTTGGTCATGAGTACCGTAACTTTTGATTTCATTGTCTTTAAATGAGTGTGAGTCAAGTTTTTCACAGTTTTCCCATCTCATCATATTTGAAACCACTGGCCTTTTATTCTGGCTCAGGAAATAATTGATTTATTCATGTTTCTATAAATAATTTGAATTATATTACAGAGCAGTTATTAGGAAGAGTACCAAGGTGCCTCTTGTTATTAGAGGAAGTTTATATTTTATTCTAACACATTTAAGAGAAAAGTCTCACAAACTACAAAAACTGCAAATTTACTAGAAAGGAGTGCAAATTTATGAGAGAATTTTATACTTATACCTCTGCAGCTTTATGCTCTTTTTTAAGCCCCAAATATATTTTGTGGCTTCCAGCATGTTTGTTTAATTATTTATCAAATAATTTCGTTTTAATAAATTGATTTATTACCAAATGTAATTTCCCAATTTGGGATCAATAAAGTACATCTATCTATCTAATGCTCTGGTCTGTGAGAGGACCATAGGTAGTTTGTAGAAGGGAATCAGTAGTGTCTTTATTGAGGGTTGCCTCACGTTATAATTTGCAAAAACTGAAATACTATCATGCTGAATTTAAAAAAAAAAAAATGTCAGGCAGCGGTTAGCACCGTTGCCTCACAGCAAGAAGGTCGTGGGCTCAAACCACGTGGGTTTTCTCCGGTTTCCTTCCTCATCAACAGGACTGGCGATTTTTCCTGGGTGTACCCCTGCCTCTTGCCCAAAGATGCCGGGATTTCAACTGATTTATAAGCAGGCCAGGGCAGTTTATGTTTATGAGTGACTGTGACTTTAAGATAAAAAAAAAAAAAAAAAAAACACGTGACCGCTTTTGTGGGGCCTTTAAAGACGATCGGATTATATGAGATGTAATATTTCTTACATCAACCCAAAAAATGAAAGTTCTTACTGTAAATTACTGCTGTTGGATTATTTCTGTGAACTTCTGATGCATAGACGATCTCCATTATAATGCCTTTTTACAGGTGCATTAAGGTTTTTGTAATATGTGATATATTTATTTTATAAATATTTATTTATACAATTGAATCGGTGAATTCAAAAGGGGCCCAAGTCCAAGAAATATGTTTTTGCAGGAAATCAAATAAATTGCATATCTCAAAGGTAGTCTATGCCAGATGGTTCATACTTTACTCAGATATAGCACAAGGCCATAGCTTAGAAATGCTATAATATGAAGCATTTCACTTTTTTAATTTCAGAGGATTGGCAAACTAAAGTCCCTGGACTTGGGCCCTTCTTGAATTAAACAATAAGAACACATGAAAAGAAGTGCATAACATCTATTTCTCACATGTTGAAAACGTTTTTTTTTTAATTATGCCATGTTTTGAACACCTTTTATGATCACTTTATATTCAAACTATTATTTTGATAACTGCCAGCAAATGAGATTTTCATCTAAAAGTGGGCAGATTAACATAGAGGTCCATCTACTGGTAACTAATCGTCAAAGTCAGACTCAACTTCACGCCTAGCATCACAGACTGTTAAATTACTGAGGAACTGCTGAGCCTCTGGTGAAAGATATTTCGCCAGTTTCTGAACATCTTGGATGACTGGTGCTGCCACCTATGACTTTAAGTTTAATCCATGCAGGAAGGGCCCAAGTCCTGGATTTGGGTCTCTCTTGCACTCAATGCATAAACAATGCTGTGAATAGTCAATGCATTAAAGTTGACTTGGGACATTTTTGCACATAATCAGATAGCTTGTCTCTTAAAGTTCATTAAACATGTAATATCTGGGTTTTGAAAAAGTGTGGACTTGGGCCCTTTTGGAATTCACCGATTCAATTACATTTTAGACAATTACTATTATTATTGAAGGTGGCAACAACACCGTTCATTCAACTGTAAAATATACTGTCTAGATTTACAGTGGTGTGAAAAAATGTTGGCCCCCGTCCGATTTCTCATTTTTTTGTATGTTTGTCACACTTAAATGTTTCAGATCATCAAACAAATTTAAATATTAGGCAAAAATAACACAAGTAAACACAAAGTGCAGTTTTTAAATGAAGGTGTTTATTATTAAGGAGAAAAAAATCCAAACCTACATGGCCCTGTGTGAAAAAGTGATTGCCCCCTAAACCTAATAACTGGTTGGGCCACCCTTAGCAGCAACAACTGTAATCAAGCATTTGCGATAACTGTCAGTGAGTCTTTTACAGCATTGTGGAGGAATTTTGGCCCACTCATCTTTGCAGAATTGTTGTAATTCAGCCACATTGGAGGGTTTTCGAGCATGAATCGCCTTTTTAAGGTCATGCCACAGCATCTCAATCAGATTCAGGTCAGGACTTTGACTAGGCCACTCCAAAGTCTTCATTTTGTTTTGTTTTTTTTAAACCATTCAGAGGTGGACTTGTTGGTGTGTTTTGGATCATTGTCCTGCTGCAGAACCCAAGTGTGCTTCAGCTTGAGGTCACAAACAGATTCTTCAGGATTTTTTGGTGGACAGCAGAATTCATGGTTCCATTTACCACAGCAAGTCTTCCAGGTCCTGAAGCAGCAAAACAGCCCCAGATCACCACACTACCACCTCCATATTTTACTCTTGGTATGATGTTCCTTTTCTGAAATGCTGTGTTACTTTTACACCGGATGTAATGGGACACACACCTTCCAAAAAGTTCAACTTTTGTCTTATCAGTTCACAAAGTATTTTCCCAAAAGTCTTGGGGATCATCAAGATGTTTTCTGGCAAAACTGAGATGAGCCTTTTTGTTCTTTTTGCTCAGCAGTGGTTTTCGTCTTGGAACTCTGCCATGCAAGTCATTTTTGCACAGTCTCTTTCTTATAGTGGAGTCATGAACACTGACTCACCTTAACTGAGGCAAGTGAGGCCTGCAGTTCTTGGATGTTGTTGTGGGGTCTTTTGTGACCTCTTGGATGAGTCGTTGCTGCACTCTTGGGGTAATTTTGGTCAGCCGGCCACTCCTGGGAAGGTTCACCACTGTTCCATGTTTTCGCCATTTGTGGATAATGGCTCTCACTGTGGTTCGCTGGAGTCCCAAAACTTTAGAAATGGCTTTATAACCTTTTCCAGACTGATAGATCTCAATTACTTTGTTTCTCATTTGTTCCTGAATTTCTTTGTATCGCAGCATGATGTCTAGCTTTTGAGGATCTTTTGGTCTACTTCACTTTGTCAGGCAGGTGATTTCGTCATTGAGAACAGGTGTGGCAGTAATCAGGCCTGGATGTGGCTAGGAAATTGAACTCAGCTTTCCAAAGATGTGATAAGCCACAGTTAATTTATGTTGTTGTTTTCTTGGGGGGGCAATCACTTTTTCATACAGGGCCATGTAGATTTGCATTTTTTTCCCCTTAATAATAAACACCTGTGGAGCCCATAATTATAACCTATGTGACTCACATGTGGCTGGCTGAATTCAGCCAAGAGAGACTTTGAGCTAGCCATGTGTATTGACTTCACACCTCAAGAGGAAGATGTGTCTGCACCCCCTGGGGACTCAGGAGAGAGGAGAAGATTACCCGGCCTGACCTTTGGGGGTCAGAGTGGAGAACAGAAGGACTCTGGGTGTTCTATTACAGATGAAAGGATGTAGCTGAGTATTGTGACTTTTGTGTGATATATTGTTAGAGATGAGTGTATAAATGTATGTGTGTGACTGCGTCCTGTCTCTTTTCACTCCGATCGAGAGAGGACGTAGGATGGATGAGAATTAAAGCAGATTCTGGAAAATTATCCAGTCTCCTCAAGTCTTGACTCCTACAATTGGTGACCTACGCATGAATCTGAGCACGCCGAGGCTGGAGGACAGCCTCATGATCGATATGGAAGAGCTGGGAGACAGCCGCTCAGACCCGGATTCACCGGGGAATGCCAGCAGGGGCACAAGACTGATTAAGCTCCCCGAGTTCTGGCAAAACGACCCGCACTCGTGGTTCCAGCATGTGGAGTTGCGGTTCCTGCTCGGGGGAGTTTCAGTGGATGACATTAAATTCCATAATGTCATCGCGACGCTCGACAGCAGCACGGCTCGGTGTGTGCGGAGCCTGGTGCAGCAGCCACCTGCTGCCGGCAAATACGACACGCTGAAAGCCACCCTCATCAGGAGCTTCGTGCCGTCGGCGGAGGCAAGAGCCAGGCAGCTGCTGGACCTGCGCGACAGAGGTGGACGCAGGCCGACTGTCCTCATGGAGGACATGCTACAGATGATCGGGACGGACAACGACACGTTCCTTTTCAAGCATATTTTCCTGAGAACCCTCCCAGCGCACACGAGAGGTTCCCTGTCCAGCAGACGGTGTGTGAACCAGCAGGACTTCCGCGAGCTGGCCCAGGAGGCGGAGCGGCTCCTCAACACCTGCGACGAGCAAGAGACCTCCGTGGCAGCGGCAGACCTCGGCACGACGGCCGGGGGCAGTGTGGAGCCAGAGGCAGCAGATCCCACCCCAGCGACGACGGCGGCGACGAGATCCCGAGCCAGGGGGCATGACAACACCTGCTATTACCACCGTCGTTTCGCCGAGAAGGCGCACAGATGCATCCCGCCGTGCAGTTTCAAAAGGCGGGGAAACGACCGGGCCGGGAGTCGTTAGCAGCTTCCACTCTCGGCAAACGGACCAAGCTGCTTTATTTGACAGATGCGGGCTCCGGGCGGCAATTCCTCGTGGACACCGGAGCCCAGAGGAGCTTCATCACTGCAACTTATGCAGATCGGGTGGCTGGACCCCGCGGAGACGGAGCAACAGCGGCCAACGGCTCCAGCATCAAGACTTACAGAGAGAGAACCTTGTCTCTGTCCTTCCACAGCCACGCTTACGAGTGGACCTTCATCGTAGCGGCAGTGAGCTTCAATATGTTAGGTGCTGATTTTCTGTGTTCACATGGGTTGTTAGTTGATCTGGCCAACAAACGCCTAGTAAATGCACTCTCTTTCTGTTCTATCCCTTGTGCAGCTCGGGTGTGCCCGCCGCCAGTACAGACCAACATCGCCGCAGCAGGTGGTAAGTTTCACACCCTTCTACACCAGTTTCCAGCACTCACAGTTCCCACTTTTTCAGCTAAGGTGGCGAAACACGGGGTGGAGCACTTCATAACCACGAGTGGCCCACCAGTTTTTGCTAAAGCTCGGCGCTTGGATGCAGCTAAGCTCTCCGTGGCACAGGAGGAGTTCGCCAACCTGGAAAGGTTGGGCATAATTCGCCGCTCGAAGTCCGCTTGGGCTTCCCCCCTGCATATGGTGCCTAAAGCTGACGGCTCGTGGAGACCTTGCGGTGATTATCGCAGGTTGAACAATGCCACAGCTCAGGATCGCTACCCGATTCCGCATATCCAGGATTTCTCAGTGCACCTGGCAAAAGCGCGCATTTTTTCTAAAATAGACCTGGCCCGCGGTTATCATCAGGTCCCGGTTCGACCAGAGGATATTCCCAAAACAGCGGTAATAACCCCGTTCGGACTTTTTGAGTTTTTACGCATGCCTTTTGGCCTTAAAGGCGCCGCGCAAACCTTTCAACGGATGATGGACGCAGTGCTGCGCAACCTTCCGTTTGTTTTTGTCTACTTGGACGATATTTTAGTAGCCAGCGCCTCAGAGGAGGAACACGAGAAACACCTCACTACAGTTTTTCAAAAGTTGGAAGCACACGGGTTGATAATCAACCCGGCCAAGTGCCAGTTTGGCGCAGCGCAAATTGATTTTCTGGGGCACCGTGTCTCACCAGAGGGAGCAGTTCCTCTGCCAGCAAAAGTGCGCGCGGTGGCTGAGTTTCCCCAGCCACAGACAATGAAAGCGTTGCAGGAATTTTTGGGGATGGTGAATTTTTATAACCGTTTCATACCCCGCACAGCACAACTCATGCAGCCGTTATACACCACGCTTAAAAAACAGAAGTCTGCCAGTGTGATCGAGTGGTCTCCGGAGCGGGAGCGCGCGTTCACAGCGGTAAAAAAAGCACTCGCTGACGCAGCACTGCTGGCGCACCCAGACCCGGCAGCTCGCATAGTGCTAACCACAGACGCGTCAGAGGTAGCAATAGGGGCCGTGGTAGAGCAGCAGGTCGCCGGAGTTTGGCAACCTCTCGCCTTTTTCAGCAGGTCCCTGCGCGAGCCCGAGGGGAAATACAGCGCATTTGACAGGGAACTCCTGGCGCTCCACTTAGCCATTCGACATTTCCAGTTCTGGCTGGAAGGGCGGCGTTTCACCACGTTTGTCGACCACAAACCGCTCACTTTTGCGATGTCCAAAACTTCAGAACCGTGGTCAGGGCGACAGCAGAGACAGCTGGCCGCAATTTCTGAATTTACCACCGATTTTCAGCACGTAGCCGGTAAAATCAATGTGGTGGCAGACTGTCTGTCACGCGCAGTAACAGCACCCGTCCGCGCGGAAACGGATTGCGCGGCCGCTGACCCAGAGCGCGGTAACAGTGCGGACACGCGCGCGGCTCCGGTCCACGTGGGTATAGATTATGCAGCCATGGTGGCGGAGCAGAGCGAGGACGTGGACGTGCGCATGCTCCTGTCTGGACCAACAGGGTTAAGGCTGTAACGCAAAAATCTACAAACTGGTTTCCCCCCGCTTATCTGCGATGTATCCACAGGGCGACCGCGCCTGGTAGTGCCAGCCGCGTGGCGCCGTCGCGTTTTTGATGCCGTGCACTCCCTAGCGCACCCAGGGGTGCACGCTTCGGTGAAAATGGTGGCGGAGAAGTTTGTTTGGCCGAGCCTGCGCAAGCACGTGAAAGAGTGGGCTAAGGCCTGCATGGCTTGCCAGCGCGCTAAAATTCACAGGCACACAAGCGCCCTTAGAACCGTTCCACATTCCGGCTAAAAGGTTCAATCACGTGCACGTGGACCTCGTGGGCCCCCTACCCACATCGCAAGGGTTCACGCACCTCTTGACGATGGTAGACCGAACCACTCGTTGGCTGGAAGTGGTCCCGTTAACGTCGACCACAGCGGCAGAGGTGGCACGCGCTTTTTTAACAGCCTGGGTAGCGTGGTTCGGGGTCCTGTCAGATATTACATCTGATAGGGGACCTCAATTTGCGTCGGAACTGTGGTCAGCAGTGGCCAGCGGCTTAGGAGCAGCGGTACATCGCACGACTGCTTATCATCCCCAGGCCAACGGTTTATGCGAGCGTTTTCACAGGTCTTTGAAGGCAGCCCTCAGAGCGTCACTGACGGACACAGATTGGGTAAACAAGCTACCATGGGTTTTATTGGGGTTGCGTTCGGCACCCAAAGAGGATCTAGATGCCTCACCAGCAGAATTGGTCTTTGCACAACCGCTCAGGCTGCCAGGAGAGTTTTTACCTGACCACACGGCACCAGGGCCCTCCCCGATCCAGGGGTCTCTGAGTAACACGGGAGCAGAAATGCTCCTGGGCCCTGCTCATCACTCTTTCCCGCGTGTGTTCGTGCCCTAGGCTTTACGAGACGCAGAGTTTGTTTTTGTCAGGCACGATGCGCAGCGGCATAGCCTCCGCCCACCTTATGACGGTCCATTTCGAGTGCTGGAAACCGGGGAGAGATATTTTGTGCTAGATTTGGGGGGCAGGAGGGAGACGATCAGTATCGATAGATTAAAACCTGCTTTTGTGTTGCATAACGAGTCTGTACGGCCGGCGGGCGCACCTCGACGCGGCAGGCCTCCGAAGGGGTGGCCCCGGGACCCCCCACGGGGGGCAAATAACCCTTCTCCCCCTCACTCCACAGATGCACAGCAGGACGGCCCAACACAGAGCAGGAGACCTGCATACAGCAGATTCGGGAGAAGACTGAAACCTAAGCTGCATGCAGAATGATGTGTTTTTTGGTCAGGTTGTTTAGGTTGCTGTGAGATTCTGTTGGGGGGGTGACATGCTGGATGACTGTTGTATGACTGTATGTGGGTGCCCAGTCTTTCGCGTGGAAGGGGGGAGTGATGTGGAGCCCATAATTATAACCTATGTGACTCACATGTGGCTGGCTGAATTCAGCCAAGAGAGACTTTGAGCTAGCCATGTGTATTGACTTCACACCTCAAGAGGAAGACATGTCTGCACCCCCTGGGGACTCAGGAGAGAGGAGAAGATTACCCGGCCTGACCTTTGGGGGTCAGAGTGGAGAACAGAAGGACTCTGGGTGTTCTATTACAGATGAAAGGATGTAGCTGAGTATTGTGACTTTTGTGTGATATATTGTTAGAGATGAGTTGCGGCGGCATGCAAAAATAAGCAGCGATGCTGTGGTTTTAAGGAAGTTTTATTAATCATACCGCCGTCACGAGCTCCTCTCCCGGCGCCGTGCATGAGCGCCGAGAGCGAGCCCACGGCTCTCAGAGAGGCGGACACGTGTGTGTCTACCAGTTGCAGGATCAGAGTGAGAGAGAGATTGCGTTACAGAGTTGCAGCTTAAATACTTGACCATAACAATACATCAAAGGGACATACCCCCAACAGTTAGTATGATCAAAGGGATAACAGAACAGGCAGGAGATATTTGCATTTGTGAGACATACATCACAATGGGCAGATTAGCTAGACCTCGCTCCAAGTGCAGGACAAAGAGGCTAACAGGCACATCTACATATTGATCTGAGTCTCTAGGTCACAGTGAGGACAGGACACCTGGGTACAATGGATGAAAGGCAATCATTAACATCACAGAGGTGAGACAGAAGAAACGCGTCTACCTGTAGACATTAATACACCAAAGCACATCTACATATGTAAGATGCTCAGAAAAAGCACAGTAAGGACAAGCCGTATGAACACTATACAGAATGGCGCATTACATCACAATACATGCATGTTTGCATCACAAATACATGAATGGCACATTGCATCTCAGTAGTGCAGCAGGGAAAAACAGAGACAAGAGGGCTGAGTGTCCTTAGTCTGTTGTGGGGTTAAAACGAACCGCCACAGAGTGTATAAATGTATGTGTGTGACTGCGTCCTGTCTCTTTTCACTCCGATCGAGGGAGGACGTAGGATGGATGAGAATTAAAGCAGATTCTGGAAAATTATCCAGTCTCCTCAAGTCTTGACTCCTACACACCTTCATTTAAACACTGCATTTTGTGTTTACTTGTGTTATCTTTGTCTAATATTTAAATTTGTTTGATGATCTGAAACATTTAAGCGTGACAAACATACAAAAAAAAGAGAAATCAAGAAGGAGCAAACACTTTTTCACACCACTGTATATTTATGTATTGCTGGGTAATTTAACTTAACTGTAATGCTGTAAATGCCATTTAACTGCAATGCTGTTGCACCACACACACACACACACACACACACATACACACACACACACACACACACACACACACACACACACACACACTGTGTATATATGTATATTTGCTGTTTTTCTATTCAGTTTCTCATTTATTATTGCTCTGAGTGCTGTATCCCTTTGCTGCTGTAATCCTGTAATTCCCCCATCCTGGCACAAATAAAGGTTTATCTTATCTTATAATCAGGGCTTGACATTAACTTTTTTTTCCCACCAGCCACTGTGGCTAGTGATTTTCCAGAGTTACTAGCCACAATTTTGTTGTTGAAAAATTATGTTTAATATGACCAAATTGGACTATGGCATGCTAAAATTTCCTTGAACTAAATTTACAACCTTTTCAATGTAAATTGCTTTCTGTTTAATTATTGATGAAGAGCAGTAAATACTGTAAAAACGGTAAAGAGCAATATTTGCAGTGTGAGAGTGAAGTACAGGTCGATTTGGCTCCGTCCCAGTGCTCATTTGGGCCCCTACCTCTACCCCGAAGAATTGGGACACCCCTTCATGGCTTCACGTCATTAGTAGTTGCTGATGGATTTAACCTAAATAGACATTATCTGTTTTCACCAGAAAAAAAGAAAAGAAAAAGAAATCTGATTAGAAAAAAAAGCATATGACTTATGGGACTTGTAGTTTCGTAGTGTCAGATGCCATTTGAGAAAACTACAGCCGACCAAAGTGGCTGGAGGGTGCGGCTGTCTCCGCTGAAATCCACCGGCCATTGGCCGGTGTGGCAACCCCTGCTTATAATGTAGTTTTATGATAGAAGTTCCTGAAATAGGATTAATTGATGATATTCATCGTGTTTTATTTAAAGTTAAAAGTTTTAACCAAAAGATCTGACTCATGATTTCAAAATAATACAAACGAACATCAAGTTGGTTTTTTTTTTTGTTTGTTTCTTTTACAACTTTTGCAATTTCTACGTCTGTTTCGGACCGCGAACGCGTCATCATTGGTATTTTTAAGCAAACAGCTCAGCCCGTAAACACATCACAAGGGTCGTCTGGTAGAGATTAGCGTCTTCGAGCTTTTCTTCTTTCTTAAAAAGTTTTTTAAAAAAACTTGTAAACTAACGCTTCAGTGACGTTGAACACACGCTCTTTCAGCTTTAAGAATATTTTGTGTGGCAGCAGTAATGGCTGGAAAACACGAGCCTGCTGGTAACATAGCAGGCCGTGTTGGTTTGGAAACACACCTCAGACTGAAAACAGACTAAGGTGGTGTCAGGTGGAATAAATGGAATGCACATAGGTGAGTTTTTATTGTGTGTGTGCCCGTGTCACGTCTACGCTCTTTATTTCCGTGGAGAAAGTGTGGCTAATGTTGTTAGCATGCTAACAGCGCGAGGACATTGCACGTGCTTCCTCTTTCTCGCCTATCGATAATTATAAAATAGATTGACCCATTATTATACAACATAGCTTTGACTACCCGTTTTCTAAAAAAATATGCAAATGAAAATTAGAACACTTAAGATATATATATTTTTTTTATCGATGCCTTTGCAGCCAACCCCACTTCTTCCACTTCCTGTGTCCTTACATAGCATAAACATGACGCTGGATGTCAGATCTGTCAGGACTCAAAGCCACAGGCTCTCATGTTTTTCTTTTCTGTATTTATTTATTAGTGTTTCGGGTCATAATTTGCATGGTTATGCATAAACGTAAATTAAAAGTACGCCGTGCAACCATTTTGTTTTGAAATCTTAGTGGCTGCTGGACTACAAACCGTCCATCCATCCATCTTCTGCTTATCCGGGAATCCGGGTCGCGGGGGCATCAGTCCAGGTAGAGTAGCCCAGACTTCCGCACGGTTCACATAGCACCTTGACCCCCCCCTGCAGGTGGTGAGCCCACTGGAGGGTGGTCCCATGTGCCTGCTTTGGGTACACTGGGTCCTTGATGTAATGTTTTCCATGGCGATCCACTTTGTCTGGCCCTTCACCCAGGACCAGTTTGCCTTGGGAGACCCTGCCAGGGGCCAGTTGTCCCCAACAGCACAGCTCTTGGGATCATCCCACTCAAACCCTTCCACCACAATAAGGTGACAATCGACAAAGGGGGGATCGTCAAAAATGCAGGGGACGCTATGGAATAGAAAAAAGAACATACATGTTTTATTACCCAGCAGTAAATGCATAGCATGTCCCCTTTTCCCCGAGAATGGAACATTTATTGATTTGTTTGTTTTAGTTTATTACAGTAGCCAGAAATGGGAAAAAAGTGGGTGGGGGGAGAGAAAATCAGGTGGCAAAACCTATAAAACAGAGACTACCAAATAAGCCAACTATACCTTCTTGAATGCATTGCACGTTTAATTAACCATCAGCCTTATCATCACAATATCACAACAACCATGTGGGTACAACATTGTTGGCACTGCTGACAGCACACACACCACAAACGAGCATCACCCATTATAGGCTACATGCCTCTCAACAGTCTGTGTAAATGAAAAATACTTTAATATACCCTGGGCTGAGCGCGATCCATGTAAGCTACACGTTTACCAGTCCAAAAACCCAGTTTTTATAAAAGCAGACTAGGCAGCCACATAAACCACACATTAAGACGACTAACAGTCCAAAAGAGCTTATTTTACAGACTGGCTCAGTGGCCGCAATCCATGTGAAATAGACTTCACAGTCCAAAAATGACTTGCGTTTGATGATTTACAGTCAGAGATGATGAGACTTGGTCTAACAATGTCATGATGATTTCTGTGCAGGCCATTGATTCAGTCAGATCTCTTCTAAAGGAGAGGGACCGAGTTCAGCCTGTCTGTCAGCACTGATACTATTAACTTACAGATGTACTTTATTGATCCCAAACTGGGAAATTACAGATTAATGGTAGATTTATATAGGAAATCAGCTTGTTTATACAGTAGTTTATACTTAAAATGCTCACCAGAAATAGCTGTATCTACAATAATTTTAGTAAATTAATCATCTTATTTTATTGAGATTGGTGTTGATATGGTTCCTCTTGGCTCAGGAGCAAATTATAATAGCTTTGTAACTTGGAAAGTTAAATTTATGAGAAAACCATTGCAGAATTCTGAGTAAAAAGTTGCAAACTTATATGGAAAAAGTCTAAATATTATCGAAAACGGTCACAAATTTACAAAAAAAGCCTCAAAGGTATATGAAAAAAGTCACAAATTTATGAGAAAAAAACATTTAATGAGCAAAAGTTGCAAATTTCTGACATAAAAATCCCATTTGTGGGAAAATTTTATGTATACATGGAGATAGTTGTACAAGATTCATTAGAAACAGGTCCTAAATGGAGGAGGAAAAAAATTAAATTGGTGGCTATGGATACAGAAGCTGTATCCCTATATGAAATTTCTATTGGTACGGAGAGTTGACAATCCGACTAGGGCTGTTAATGATTAATTGACTTTCAATTAATTGTCGATAAGAGTTTAGTCGACTAAATTTAATTAGTTGTCAGTTAATTGATAACTCAGCAGTCGTTTTCAGCGGGAGCTTATTCTATGAAATATAGTGGCTGCGTCATCCAGGCGAGGGCGCACATGGTCACCCACTGCAGCCTTTCAACTGAAACTTAAGAAAAAGCAGAAGACGATGCCAAGCCTCCAGAGCGCATGCGCTGTGCAGAGTGTAAAAACTCACCCTTCCGTGTTACATCGGAGAACCATGTGCTTCAAATCAGCAGAGCAGAGAAACAAGACGAGACAAAGAAAAAACTACGTGAGCGCAAAAACCCATCCCTGCTGCCTTCACCCCCCATTAGCCGAGAAAGCAGACCGGACCCAAGTTACTGAGGTAACATTTCAACACACAGCAGCAGAGGAGCACTAACAGAACAGGCTGGAGTTGGCTTCACAGCAGCTAGAAATGGTCAGACAGCAGCTCACTCTCACTCTGAGCTGCTGTGATATTAAATATCACAGCAGCTCAACTGCTATTGTGTCTGCAACAATGATACAAAATAACAGCCCTCTGATTCATTTCCACTCTCTGTGCTGTGATGTGGTGACAGTGACACCTACTTCATTGCATGTTTATCCGCGTTTCCTATTCAGATGTCTGCTGGGATGAGGTGACCATGGACCCACATTGCTTGCAGAGTCAACTAGCGCATATAACCTATGAGACATCATGGGGAGCCGAGATCATACTGGGTTTGCCTGGATTGCCGGGGGTACTGTGATAATGTGTTTAACATGCAACAGATGAAGCTGCTCACAATTGATTTTCCTGTTAAAACAGTCTACTAGTGCATCTCAGTAAATTAGAATGTGAAAGTTGGTTTTTTTGTAATATAACCAAAAAAATAAATTTTATGATATCGATAATAGTTTTTAAAATAAATACAAAAGCATGACAATTGTAATTTACTGAGATACACCAGCACATACAGTGGGGCAAAAAAGTATTTAGTCAGCCACCAATTGTGCAAGTTCTCCCACTTAAAAGATGAGAGAGGTCTCCAATTTTCATCATAGGTATACCTCAACTATGAGAGACAAAATGAGAAAAAAAAATCCAGAAAATCACATTGAAGGATTTTTAATGAATTAATTGGTAAATTCCTCAGTAAAATAAGTATTTGGTCACCTACAAACAAGCAAGATTTCTGGCTCTCACAGACCTGTAACTTCTTCTTTAAGAGGCTTCTCTGTCCTCCACTCGTTACCTGTATTAATGGCACCTGTTTGAACTCGTTATCAGTATAAAAGACACCTGTCCACAACCTCAAACAGTCAGACTCCAAACTCCACTATGGCCAAGATCAAAGAGCTGTCAAAGGACACCAGAAACAAAATTGTAGACCTGCACCAGGCTGGGAAGACTGAATGTGCAATAGGTAAGCAGCTTGGTGTGAAGAAATCAACTGTGGGAGCAATTATTAGAAAATGGAAGACATACATGACCACTGATAATCTCCCTCGATCTGGGGCTCCACACAAGATCTCACCCCGTGGGGTCAAAATTATCACGAGAACGGTGAGCAAAAATCCCAGAACCACACGGGGGGACCTAGTGAATGACCTGCAGAGAGCTGGGACCAAAGTAACAAAGGCTACATCAGAAACACACTACGCCGCCAGGGACTCAAATCCTGCAGTGCCAGACGTGTCCCCCTGCTTAAACCAGTACATGTCCACGCCCGTCTGAAGTTTGCTAGAGAGCATTTGGATGATCCAGAAGAGGACTGGGAGAATGTCATATGGTCAGATGAAACCAAAATAGAACTTTTTGGTAAAAACTCAACTTGTCGTGTTTAGAGGAGAAAGAACACCATATATGGGAGTGGAAACGTCATACTTTGGAGCTGTTTTTCTGCAAAGGGACCAGGACGACTGATCCGTGTAAAGGAAAGAATGAATGGGGCCATGTATCATGAGATTTTGAGTGAAAACCTCCTTCCACCAGCAAGGGCATTGAAGATGAAACGTGGCTGGATCTTTCAGCATGACAATGATCCCAAACACACCGCCCGGGCAACGTAAGAGTGGCTTCGTAAGAAGTATTTCAAGGTCCTGGAGTGGCCTAGCCAGTCTCCAGATCTCAACCCCATAGAAAATCTTTGGAGGGAGTTGAAAGTCTGTGTTGCCCAGCGACAGCCCCAAAACATCACTGCTCTAGAGGAGATCTGCATGGAGGAATGGGCCAAAATACCAGCAACAGTGTGTGAAAACCTTGTGAAGACTGACAGAAAACGTTTGACCTCTGTCATTGCCAACAAAGGGTATATAACAAAGTATTGAGATGAACTTTTGTTATTGACCAAGTACTTATTTTACCGAGGAATTTACCAATTAATTCATTAAAAATCCTTCAGTGTGATTTTCTGGATTTTTTTTTTTCTTATTTTGTCTCTCATAGTTGAGGTATACCTATGATGAAAATTGGAGACCTCTCTCATCTTTTAAGTGGGAGAACTTGCACAATTGGTGGCTGACTAAATACTTTTTTTTACCCCACTGTAAGTACACACTATACAGTACAAAATTTGTTAAACTACAAAAAATGCCATTGTAGTAAAACAATGCAAATGGTACAGTAAATCACAAAGGAATATAATAATGGATTAGATTTACAAGGAGCTTTACATGTCAAGTGACATCTCAAAGCACTTACAGTGAGTCCATTATTCATTCGCTCCAGACAGACAATGGTAGTGGTAAGCTGCTACTGTAGCCACAGCTGCCCTGGGGCAGACTGACGGAAACGTGGCTGCCATTCTGCGCCAATGGTCTCTCCGTCCACTACTGGATATTTATACAGTCCAGTTTATTTATGTTATTGGATATTTATTCATGTCCAGTGTCAGGGACACTGGAGGCAAGGTGGGTAAACTGTCTTGCCCAGGGACACAACGGCAGGATGACTGGGGAGAGCGGGATTTGAACCGCCAACTCTCTGGTTATTGGACGACCCGCTGTACCTCCTGAGCCACTGCTGCCCACATTTCCCTCCTCCGTTCCATTTTTGCTGAACACCAAGCTGGACGGCAGGAAGTTACATTTTTATATGGTCTTTGGTATGACCCGGCAGGGACTTGAACCCTGACCTCCTGGTTGTGGGGCGGATGCTCTACCTCTAGGCCACCACTCCGGTTGTCAAAAATGGTAAAAATTAACTTTTTATATGTTAAAAGATAGAAAGACCATATTGTACTGAGGGAAATTCAGATTCTCAAGAAAATTGCTGCTTATCAATTAATTGTTAATTGATCAATAAGGTGAATCAATTAACAATGAATTAATCGATAACTTGCATCCCTAAATCTGACAAAACCCTTTCAGATCAACTCCAAGTCAGCTGCTGCTGTGGCTTAGGTAGATAATAGTAGGGCTAGGGCTGTCGTGATAACCACAATTATGTAGTACTGCGCTATGGACAAGCCTACTGTGGAGGATAACGAGCAACCGCAACAACTGCGGTGTAAACAACCCCCTGAAAAGTTTATTATATTAGGTTAATTACCTGATCAATAATTCTGAGATGTTTTTTGATCTTTGCATAAATGTTTTCCTATTAGTAGTTAATTTTACAAAGTACAGAGGCCTTATGTCATCCTGTGCACTGAAGTAAAAAAGCAGGCTTTTATTTTGATAACGGTGGTTTTGTTTTCACTTCCTGTGCCTGCCTGTAGAATTGTCAGTAGCGCTTAGCAGAATTAGTTGAGCTACGAACGCTAATGTTAATCGGTTTATGGACCCGTAATGAGGCACAAGCTCTTATGGTGGTTGTAGTTTATGTGTTTTACTTAACGTGTAATGTGCTAAAATAAGAAAATAAAACTGTAAACTTCACCAGGAGTCAAAACCATTGCCATCATATATTACGGGGATCCATACACGCGGTGTTCACTTTTTTGTGTGTGGCTAAATCTCGTTGTTCACTTATGTGCCCCTATTGATTATTAAATAAATTGTTAAATGTTAAATGTATTTTTATTGCCAACAGCAGGTTTGCACCTGGTACTGTGGAAGCTTCCACAGCACTGGGTGCTGCCACCGCCAGCGCCATGTGGGGCACTCTCTCTCCAGACAGACTCCAGCAGGCAGTTAGTGGCAGAAACGTTTGGACGAATTGCTAAATACAGCTGTAACAGTGAGCACTGAAAGGGCACAAAGCATGTTATGTCCTTCTGAGCGGAGTGTTTTTGATCCTGACAATTGAGCTCTGAGAGCAAAACAACTACTGCACAGTGCATTGCTTGTTGGAACGTGATTTTTCGGACAGCGGCAAAAGACAAGAGCCACACCGGGTCCTGTACAGAGGCTGTCTTGTTTGAATAAGCTGAATGTCGCTGCAGTCTCCAACCAGTCCACACACCCTGTAGTTGAAATACTGGAGTTACTGCCACTGAAAATGAAAATGATCAAGGTTTTTTTTTTTTTTTTTTTTTTACAGAATCAGCAGTTCATGCCTGTAGGAAGTCTGGAGCTCCGCACAGTTGTCACACATGCACAAGTTGAGTGCGGAGCTGCAGCGAGTTTCTCACAGCTTCCATTGCTTGCCACATATGTTATGAACCCTGTTTAAATTATGAGACCACAGGGTCCTAAAAACATTTGCAGTAATACTGCATATTGCGGTGTTGAGCTGTCCACCGTCACTGCAGGGGAAATTCTGCCACCTGTCATGATAACTGCAATTATGTACAGGTACATCTCAAAAAATTAGAATATCATAAAAAAGTTGAATATTTTTTGTTACTCATTTCAGAAAGTGAAACCCATATACTATATAGCTTCATTACACAGAGAGTGACATATTTCAAGTGTTTATTTATTTTAATTTTGATGATTATGGCTTACAGCCCATGAAAACCCCAAATTCAGTTTCTCAAAAAATTAGAATATTATATAAAATTAATTTTAAAAAATAGTTTTTAAATAGAAATGTTGGCCGACTGAAAAGTATGTCCATGTGCACAGTCAATACTTGGTCAGAGCTCTTGTTGGATTAATTATTGTATCAGTGTGGCGTGGCATGGAGGTGATCAGTCTGTGGCACTGCTGAGGTGTTATGAAGGTCCAGGTTGTTTTGATAGTGACCTTCAGCTCGTCTGCATTGTTGGGTCTAGTGTCTCTCATCTTCCTCTTGACAATACTCCACAGATTCTGTATGGGGTTTTAGGTCAGGAAAGTTTGCTGGCCAATCAAACACAGTGATGCCATGGTCATTAAACCAGGTTTTGATACCCTTGGCAGTGTGTGTGTGTGTGTGTGTGGGGGGGGGGTGCCAAGTCCTGCTGGAAAATGAAATCAGGTTCTCCATAAAGCTTGTCAGCAGAGAGAAGCATGAAGTGCTCTAAAATTTCTTGGTAGACGACTGTGCTGACTTTGGTCTTAATAAAACACAGTGGACCAACACCAGCAGATGACATGGTTCCTCAAATCATCACTGACTGTGGAAACTTCACACTAAACCTCAAGCAACTTAGATTTTGTGCCTCTCCACTATTTCTCAAGACTTTGGGACTTGGATTTCCAAATGAAATGCAAAATTTACTTTTATCTGAACAGAGGTCATCTGCTGGTGTTTGTCCACTGTGTTTTATCAAGACTAAAGTCAGCGCAGTCGTCTACCAGGAAATTTAAGAACACTTCATGCTTCCCTCTGCTGACAAGCTTTATGAAGAACCTGATTTCATTTCCCAGCATGATTTGGCACCTGCCCACACTGCCAAAAGTATCAAAACCTGGTTTAATGACCATGGCATCACTGTGTTTGATTGGCCAGCAAACTCTCTTGACCTAAATCCCATAGAGAATCTATGGAGTATCGTCAAGAGGAAGATGAGAGACACCAGACCTAACAATGCAGACGAGCTGAAGGTCACTATCAAAGCAACCTGGACCTTCATAACACCTCAGCAGTGCCACAGGCTGATCACCTCCATGCCAAGCCACATTGATACAGTAATTAATCCAAAAGGAGCCCTGATGAAGTATTGAGTGTGTACATAGACATACTTTTCACTCGGCCAACATTTCTATTAAAAGACTATTTTTTAAATTAATTTTATATAATATTCTAATTTTGTGAGAAACTGAATTTGGGGTTTTCATGGGCTGTAAGCCATAATCATCAAAATTAAAAAAAAAACACTTGAAATATATCACTCTCTGTGTAATGAATCTATATAATATATGGGTTTCACTTTCTGAAATGAGTGACAAAAAATAATGAACTTTTTTATGATATTGTAATTTTTTGAGATGTACCTGTAGTACTGTGCTATGGACAAGCCTACCACGGAGGATAATAATCAGCAACCGCAGTGTTCACTTTTTTGTGTGTGTAGCTAAATCTTGTTCACGTATGTGCCCCTATTGATAAATTGTTAAATGTTAAGTGTATTTTTATTGCCAGCAGCATGTTTGCAGGGCATAAAGCGTGTTATTTGTACTACTTTTGGTGAGATCAGTTTGCTTGTGGCAGATGGGAGGGAAAAACAAGGTGAGAAAATATCCTAAATTTAATAAAATAATGGCTGGATGGGCTCCTTCTGAGCGGAGTGTTTATGATCCTGGCGATTAAGCTACTGTATAGAGTGCATTGCTTGTTTGCTGTGTGAATGTGATTTTTCAGAAAGCGGCATTGTCCAAAAATCATTATGATGCAACACGGAGACAAGAGCCACAGCACACGGGGTCCTGCATAGAGTCTGTCCTGTTTAAATAAGCTGAATGTTGCAGCCGTCTCCAACCAGTCCACACACCTTGTAGCTGAAATGCTGGAGTTACTGCCACTGCTTTATAAAAATTATCAATTTTTTTTTTTTAACCTGTTGAACTCTGTTCAATTTCCCTAAAAATGCCTAAAAATAACATACCCAAAGTAAATCAAAAGCTGTTCTTCAATCCTTTGCAGCATCTTCATGGGGTTGGTCTCATTTAAAAGAAAACACTGAATTTTTTGGCAAAACAATCATAATCTCTCTAACTGCTCCTGCCACTGAGTAACAGTCATCTAAACATACTGAATTTGAAGAAAATAAAGTTTGCCTGGGTGTTTTTTTTAGATACAAATGCTTGCAAATAACACACAGCTGTCAGGTACTGGCTGGAAAATGCAACAGAAATGTAGAACCAAGTGTTACCAAGCTGAGGTCAAAATTTTGTAACAATACCACAAAAAAATTAATATATTACACAGCTTTTTTTCCTCAGGTTGTTCCAGGCGTTTTTGAACTTTGGAAAAACGTCTATAACTTTTGAATGCTTCAACATAGAAGCTTCGTCTTGGGCTCTAGTGAAAGGTAACACTCAGGGCTATCTTGTCAGATATCCAGAAACACTGTCAGTAGTAATGACGCAGAGAAAATGAAGTTTAAAATATAAACACGCTTTACTGAACAAAAATGTCAATATACAAAACATACTATTTACAAACAACAAATGTGAATATGAAGTCCTTTATATGTTACTGGCAATATGCCAGTTATTGTAACAGTCTCGGTTTGGGATCAAACAGAGAGGCACATCACAGGTGGAGCACTTGAGTGGTGTCTTTTTACGGCAGTGCCTGCATAGTGCCCGTCCATTTGTGCGGTGCCCTGAGATAAAGACAATCCTGTGATGTGCAGTGGGTGTAGGATGAGGTGGTGTGGGTGTGGCTGATCGAGAGCGCACCTGTGCCAGCTGCTTAGCAAGGGTCTCCCGAAATGCCTTCTGTCTCAATGGCTTCTCTCCTCTTCCAGAGGCGAGTGCCTTGTGGAGGATGTAGGCATTGACGATGGCAGTGTCCATGAAGTGGTAAAAAAAGCTCTTATACCACTTCATGGTCTTACAGAGAACACTGTAGTAGCCTATCAGGGCATCTGATAGGTCCACTCCACCCATGCACCTGAATGGACAAAAAAACATAATTTTTAGAATAAAAGGAAAAAAACACTTAATTATATTACTCAAGCCAATTGTTACATTTTCAAACTAGAAAAGCACTCGGAGAGCGCAGACCTCCGCCAAGCGCCACAGTTCCCCCCATACAGTGTTTGTGTGTACGTTTTCAGATTCCTTGACCATGAAAACATATGACAAGCAATTGGATTGACAATGATAGGACTAGTGGTTCAGTAGTTATTCACGAAAGTGGCATTTTGCGTAATGGCGGTTTTCTTGTGGACGGTGATCCGGATCACCACCAAAATCTAATCATCTGTAGGATACCCCATTTCTGACAATCTGTGAAAATTTCATGAAATTCCGTCCATAACTTTTTGAGTTATCTTGCTAACAAACAAACAGACAGACAGACAAACCAACGCAGATGAAAACATAACCTCCTTGGCGGAGGTAATCATTACATACAGTGGGGCAAAAAAGTATTTAGTCAGCCACCAATTGTGCAAGTTCTCCCACTTTAAAAGATGAGAGAGGTCTCCAATTTTCATCATAGGTATACCTCAACTGAGAGACAAAATGAGGGGAAAAAAATCCAGAAAATCACATTGAAGGATTTTTAATGAATTAATTGGTAAATTCCTCGGTAAAATAAGTATTTGGTCACCTACAAACAAGCAAGATTTCTGGCTCTCACAGACCTGTAACTACTTCTTTAAGAGGCTCCTCTGTCCTCCACTCGTTACCTGTATTAATGGCACCTGTTTGAACTCGTTATCAGTATAAAAGACACCTGTCCACAACCTCAAACAGTCAGACTCCAAACTCCACTATGGCCAAGACCAAAGAGCTGTCAAACGACACCAGAAACAAAATTGTAGACCTGCACCAGGCTGGGAAGACTGAATCTGCAATAGGTAAGCAACTTGGTGTGAAGAAATCAACTGTGGGAGCAATTATTAGAAAATGGAAGACATACAAGACCGCTGATAATCTCCCTCAATCTGGGGCTCTATGCAAGATCTCACCCTGTGGGGTCAAAATGATCACGAGAACTGAGCAAAAATCCCAGAACCACACGGGGGGACCTAGTGAATGACCTGCAGAGAGATGGGACCAAAGTAACAAAGGCTACATCAGTAACACACTATGCCGCCAGGGACTCAAATCCTGCAGTGCCAGACGTGTCCCCCTGCTTAAGCCAGTTCATGTCCAGGCCCATCTGAAGTTTGCTAGAGAGCATCTGGATGATCCAGAAGAGGATTGGGAGAATGTCATATGGTCAGATGAAACCAAAATAGAACTTTTTGGTAAAAACTCAACTTGTTGTGTTTGGAGGAGAAAGAACACCATACCTACTGTGAAGCATGGGGGTGGAAACATTATGCTTTGGGGCTGTTTTTCTGCAAAGGGACCAGGACGACTGATCCGTGTAAAGAAAAGAATGAATGGGGCCATGTATCGTGAGATTTTGAGTGAAAACCTCCTTCCATCAGCAAGGGCATTGAAGATGAAACTTGGCTGGATCTTTCAGCATGACATTGATCCCAAACACACCACCCGGGCATTGAAGGAGTGGCTTCGTAAGAAGCATTTCAAGGTCCTGGAGTGGCCTAGCCAGTCTCCAGATCTCAACCCCATAGAAAATCTTTGGAGGGAGTTGAAAGTCCGTGTTGCCCAGCGACAGCCCCAAAACATCACTGCTCTAGAGGAGATCTGCATGGAGGAATGGGCCAAAATACCAGCAACAGTGTATGAAAACCTTGTGAAGACTTACAGAAAACGTTTGACCTCTGTCATTGCCAGCGAAGGGTATATAACAAAGTACTGAGATAAACTTTTGTTATTGACCAAATACTTATTTTACCGAGGAATTTACCAATTAATTCATTAAAAATCATTCAATGTGATTTTCTGGATTTTTTTTTCTCATTTTGTGTCTCATAGTTGAGGTATACCTATGATGAAAATTGGAGACCTCTCTCATCTTTTAAGTGGGAGAACTTGCACAATTGGTGGCTGACTAAATACTTTTTTGCCCCACTGTACCTGTTGTAGTCCTTTACGCAAGGTGGCACGGAGAGCACTCGTCTGGCACCCACTCCTCACCAGAGTCTTCATCTGAAGTTTGTCTATTATGTGAAAAAAAAAGTCATTTACAAAGTTCAGTTTTTATTTTTCACTATTCTATTTTCCCAGAGTTCACATACACAGCACAGTTCCTGGTTTTTTTTTACAAGAAAAAATAGCCTAAAGTGCAATAAAAATTATGCTAAAATGTTATCACATTTCTAGAGGGTAACACATTTTTAGGTGGCATGCTCCTTTTTGTGTGTGTGGGGGGTTTATTTGTTCATTCATAAATGAATGAATGAACAAACAAGCCCCCCACACACAAAAGACCATGCCACGTAAAAAATGTGTGGCCTTTTTTACAAGGAAAAAATAGCCTACAGTGCAATAAAAATTATACTAAAATATTATTACATTTCTAGAGGGTAACAAACAACCCCCACACACACACACACACACAAAGGACCATGCCAGTAAAAAATGTGTGGCCTTTTTTTTACAAGAAAAAATAGCCTACAGTGCAATAAAAATTATACTAAAATATCTGCAATGTACTCGGCACACAAAAAAACTTGTGGCCATGAGGGACTGCTGTAATTACCGATCGGTCAAAAGTTATTTTATTACTATTTTCATCGATAAAGAATAATTTAGGTTATAACACTTACCTGTCCACAACAGCAGTGTCATTGGCGAACATCTGTTGTCGAAGTTCCTCGTTGTCAGACAAATATGAAGCTCGTCCAGTTGTTACTGACTCGTGGTTCTGGTCACCCGACCCGGTCAAACCATCTCCGCTTCCATGCTTGCAGTTTTTGTGAACCATTTTTCAAAACAAATAAGAACAGTAGTAATAAAAAAAGACTGGCTAATGGCTAAGAGTGGCTAATGCTACCGTTACGCACAGGTCTCAATGTGAGTCACCCAGCGGCTTAGGCAAACTAGATTTTACGCGCGGGGGCGCACGTGTTTTAACGGCAATATAAACACATAACAAAGGCATGTCAGGTATTGCTGAATTCAGAATTTCATTTGCTAAACGACCCGTCAATCGTCGAACTTCTCTGCTTCAATTGGCTCGTTGTATTTGCGGTCGTTGGTAGGCAGGTCCTTCTTGCTAGGTTTTCAGTCATTGGTTCTTCAAGGTTTCAGAAACCCAATTCAAGGCTCTTATTAAAGTCGAGTGAGAGGTCAGTCAAATCTAAACCAATCAAACACTCCTTTGGCTTTCTGTTCATGGCTGTGTCTGTACTGGAAGAACAGAAATGCAGCTTTTTTCTTTTTCAGCGCGCACTGAGACGCACTACGACGCAGAGACGTGACCGCCCGCGGAATCCCCGAGTTCAGCTGGTTAACAGAATCAGCAGTTCATGACTGTAGGAAGACCTGAGCTCTGCACAGTTGTCACACACACACATAAGTTGAGAGCGGAGCTGCAGCGAGTTTCTCAACATAGCTTCCATCATTTGCCACATAAGTTATGAACCCTGTCTAAATTATGAGACCACAGGGTCCTAAAAACATTTGCAATAATACTGCATATCACGCTGTTGAGCTATCCACCGTCACCACAGGGGAAATTCCTCCACTGTGACAGCCCGAGATAGGTTGGTAAACTAATCTTGTTCTTCTGTTAAGCCAAAGTAAAGAGATGTTTTATACCTTTGACGTGTTTTGACTGCCACCTGCAGTCTTCTTTGGAAAGCAGAAGTGGGTGGGCAAATGCCACCCACAACCACCCAGAGCTACGCCTCGAGTTTATTTTATCTATTCTGATGCATAACATGTAGACATACGATAGATATGTTTGATCTTCTTTAAAAGCCCTATTGACTAAAAAATGTGTGTTTGTGGATTCTTAAAAAAATTCTCCATGGGTCATACTGTTAAACTAGAAAAGCACTCAGAGCGTATACCTCTGCCAAGGCTCCTTCTGTCCCTCATGGATCACCTCCAAAATGTAATGAGTTCATCTCAAGCCCAAGAACCACCTCTGGTGAAAATTTCATCCAAATCCATCCAGTAGTTTTTGAGTATTGTTGCCAACACTTTGTAAGAAGATAAGAGCCTTGGCGGAGGTATGCATTCTCAGATCATCACCAAAATGTAATGGGTTTGTCTCTGTAGCCCAAGGACCACCTCTGTTGAAAATTTCATCCAAATCCATCCAGTAGTTTTTGTGTAATCCTGCTGCACAAATACAAAGCCCTTGGTGGAGGTATGCACTCTCAGATCACCAAAATCTAATCATCTGTTTCCTGTGCACCATTACACACCTTTCCTGAAAATATCATCCAAATCCGTTCTAACTTTTTTAGTTATTTTATTAACAGGCAGACTAACAAATACAGTGGATATAAAAAAAAATCTACACACCCCTGTTTAAATGCCAGGTTTTTGTGAAAATTAAAATTTAATTTAATTTTAATGTAAAAAAATGAGACCAAGATAAATCATTTCAAAGCTTTTTCCACCATTAATGTGACCTATAACCTGTACAACCCAACTGAAAAACAAACTGAAATCTTTTAAGGGGAAAAATAAAAAAACTTATAATAACCTGTTTGCATAAATATGCACACCCTTAAACTAATACTTTGTTGCAGCACCTTTGGCTTTTATTACAGCACAGTCTTTTTGGGTAGAAGTCTATCAGCGTGGCACATCTTGATATGGCAATATTTACCCACTCTTCTTTAGAAAAACGCTCCAAATCTGTCAGCTTGCGAGGGCATCTCCTGTGCACAGCCCTCTTCAGATCACCCCACAGATGTTCAATCAGGTTCAGGTCTGGACTCTGGCTGGGCCATTCCGAAACCTTAATCTTCTTCTGGGGAAGCCATTCTTTTGTTGATTTGGATGTGTGCTTTGGGTCATTGTCGTGCTGAAAGATGAAGTTCCTCTTCATCTTCAGCTTTCTAGCAGAAGCCTGATGGTTTTGTGCCAGCACTGACTGGTGTTTGGAACTGGTCATAATTCCCTCCACCTTAAGGCCCCAGTTCCAGCTGAAGAAAAACAGCCCCAAAGCATGATGCCGCCACCACCATGCTTCACTGTAGGTATGGTGTTCTTTTGGTGATGAGCAGTGTTGTGTTTGCGCCAAATATACCTTTTGAAATTGTTGTTGTCGGCCTCTTGGCAGCCTCCTTGACCAGTATTCTTCAAGTCTTTTCATCAATTTTGGAGGGACATCCAGTTCTTGGTAATGTCACTGTTGTGCCATATTTTCTCCACTTCAGGGATGGCAATTTTACGCCGATCCGCGGATTTCCGCAGATTTATTTTCAAATTGATCATTTCTGTGAATTGTCTAAATCTGTTGAGAAAATTTTAGGGGGGGGGGGTAAGGTACCTTATTGTTACCGATTTTAGCGAAAATCAACACGATTACATAAGTGCTCGGCGCTTCCCCGGAAGTCTCCCGCGATAACCCGCATGTGTTGTGTTCAAGCTACTGCTGTATTGTAAACAGCCCTGCGATTGGATAGTTGCAAACGATTGGACCAATCAAATGGCTCGTTGTATGCTTTGTCAAAAATTCATGGCGGCGTTCTCAGGGATGTGATTTTCCTCTAATTCGCCGAATTCCGCTTTATTTTATCTTCCAGGAAGATAAAGTACGTTAAGTACGTTAGCGGCTTGTGGTCCACGAACGGCGCACCTGGCAGGTGGAGAGCCATTAACTCTCTGTCGAACGCGCTGTATTTACGCTCACTGTCGTGCAAAGACCTGCTAAAAAGGTGAGCGGCTGCCAAGAACCGGCAACGCATTGCTCCACGACGGCCGCTATGCCCGTGTCCGAACCGCCAGTAGTGCAGCGTTTGCCAGAGCTGTTTTAACCTCAGAGAACGCCTGCTCCCGCTCAGGAGTCCAGTCGACTCTGTCCGCCGGTTTCCGTTTCTTGAGTGCGGCGTACAACAGCTGTATGAGCTGGGCTGCGCGGGGGAGGAAACGGTTATAAAAGTTAACCATCCCCCAAAAACTCCTGCAGCGCCCTGACATTGATGTTGAGGAGGAAATAATAGCAAAACAATTTAGTTACATTACTTTTATGATTCCAAACAGTTTGAAATTGACAGTGCACAGTGGACAATGACTCATAACTTTTGAATATTTCTAAGACTTGGCTACATCAGTGATTGTGCAAAATGAACTGCTCAAGACTCAATGGAAATTGAAACTGGTGATCTGAAATGAATGCTGAAATTATAAAAAGTAATGGAATGTTGGAATTTTATTTCTATTATGGAATAGATAAAATTAACTGATTTTGATTTGATCAAGTGTTAAAGCATGTGATGGATAATGCTTGTTGGAATATTTTAGGAATGCTATCTTCTTGGAACATAAGTCAATGTTATACAGTAATAAGTGGCATTCAGCTGTTTGTTTTATGTCATTTAAGCACAGTTCTGGTACTTAAAAATCATAAAAACCCAGGAGCTTCGGGGGGCTTTGCCCCCCTTGCCCGCCTCCACCCACCGGGGCTCTGCCCCGGACCCCACTGGGGGACTGTGTCCCCCAGACCCCCTGCTAAATTTTCAGATAATTTCTCCAACCCCAAATCACATCCCTGGTTCGTGTTGGAATTCTGAGCTTTCGGTATTGTTTTCAGCGGAATTATGAGATTTTTATCGAAGGATCAGGAGTCATCAGTGCTAGAAATAGACAGAAGTGTCAAAAATAAGTTCCAATTGAATTGGCTTGAGAGAAAAGTGACGGTAAAGGTGAAAATGGGCTCAAAGTTCGACAAGGTAACAGAAACACTCAGTTTCTGAAGAAACCAGAAAAGGGGATGAAGTTCAAAGTTCAGAGACTGACACAGCTTGCTGCCAAAAGGAAGAAAGTTTCACATTAGAAGTGACTTGGTGACCAGTGTAAATAGTGTAATAAACTCTTATAGAACTGTTAAATATGTTGGACTAAAGACAGTGAGACAACATTGAAGAAAAAGTAAGTTAACTTTTCTTTAAATTTAATGATTTATCTAAGTCTAGTATTTCATTTTTTTATAATTTTTTTCAGTCTAAATTACTTCTGTTTTACTGAAAACCTCTCAGCTTCAGGGGGGCTGCCCCCCGGCCCCCCCATAAGTCAATCAACTAAATTAGATTTCAGCTGAAATCAGAATTTCCTGTTGCCGTCCCTGCCACTTGATGACGACTGTCTTTACTGTTCCATGGTATGTTTAATGCCTTGGAAATTCTTTTGTACCCTTCTCCTGACTGATACCTTTGAACAGCGAGATCCCTCTGATGCTTTGGAAGCTCTCTGCAGACCATGGCTTGTCCTGTCAGATGTGACTACAAAAATGTCAGGAAAAGCCTACTAGAACATCCATCCATCCATCTTCTACTGCTTTTCCGGAGGTCGGGGTTGCGGAGGCAGCAGTTCAAGCAGAGAAGCCCAGACTTCCCTCTCCCCAGCCACCTGCTCCAGCTCTTCAGAGAGGATACCAAGGCGTTCCCAGACCAGCTGGGAGACATAGTCTCTCCACCGAGCCCTGGGTCTGCCCCGGGGTCTCCTCCCAGTCGGACGTGCCCGAAACACCTCAAGTGGGAGGCGTCCAGGAGGCATCCTGATCAGATGCCCATACCACCTCAACTGGCTCCTTTCAATGTGGAGGAGCAGCAGTTCTACTCTGAGCCTCTCCCGGATGACTGAGCTCCTCACCCTATCTCTGAGGGTGAGTCCAGCGATCCTACAGAGAAAGCTCATTTCAGCCACTTGTATCCGCGATCTCGTTCTTTTGGTCATTACCCAAAGCTCGTGACCATAGGTGAGAGTAGGAACATAGATTGACTGGTAAATCGACAGCTTTGCCTTAGAACTCAGCTCCCTCTTCACCACAACAGACCGGTACAACGTTCGCATCACTGCAGATGCTGCTCCAATCAGTCTGTCAGTCTCTCGCTCCATTCTCCCCTCACTCATGAATAAGACCCCAAGATACTTAAACTCCTCCACTTGGGGCAGGAGCTTGTCCCCAACCCGAAGAGGACAATCCACCTTTTTCCGGCTGAGGACCATGGACTCGGACTTGGAGGTGCTGATTCTCATCCCAGCTGCTTCACACTCAACAGCAAACCATCCCAGCAAGAACTGTAGGCCACTGCTGGATGAAGCCAACAAGACAACATCATCTGCAAATAACAGAGATGAGATCCTGTGGTCACCAAGCATGACTCCTTCCATTCCCTGGCTGCGCCTAGAAATCCTGTAGTAGTTTTTCCATAATCCTGCTAACAGACAGACAGACAAACCACCCCGATTACATAACCTCCTTGGCGGAGGTAATAAACTGACGACAACAAAAACATAACATCCTTGGTGGAGGTAAATATGAAAATGCTCACATCACAAAGAAGTACACCCTGTGTTTATTTAGTTTAACTCTTAAGAACGAGAGTGCAGTTCCTGGGATTTGTGATATCACAAACTCTCACGAACCACCTTGGCTTTCCCAAGTTGTCAATCGAATGCAACCTGGCAGCTACAATACTTGTGATTGGCCTAGTCAAAAATCTCAGATTAGGGGTTCAGGGTTAAGGTCAGAGTAGGCTTAAAAGTGAATGTTCCAGACAGATTTTCTGATAAACTGTAAAATGGCAAAGAAAGTGTTTTTATTCTTTCAAAATACACCAGTATGTTCTTTAGAATGACAAAATTTGAAAATCTCTGGAAAAGGCACTATATGGGACCTTTAATCTTTGCTGTCACGTGATAATTTCCATATCAGTTACAAATGTTGGGAAAATAGATGATATCATTTTCCTTTTCTCCCTGCTCAGAGAGGATTTGTCATAGTGTTTTATAACTGTTGGATGGTCGCAGAAGCCTCCCACTGAAAGCACTCTGGTGTTAGATTTTTATGGATGTCATTTCCTTTCAGTGGTGTGAAAGATTAATTTGTGTTGCTTTGTGACTGATAAGGGTATCATATTCTACAGGAGGTTAAAATAACTTATGCTTCTATTTATGTTTTTTGTTAGATTATTCAGCAGAGATTTTTCTTGAGTTAAAGACCGTCCATTAAGGTTTGCATTTCACATTGTCCACATGAACTCTATATTGTGCCAGTCTGAAGCCCTTGCTCAACTGTTTGTCAGAGCTAGAGTGTGCAACCAGAGTGCTGTTCGTTCGATCATAGAGGAAAAAGAAGGTTACTGTGGCTCTTTCATTGTTTTCTCTTGTTTTCTTTTGCTTGTTGATCGGTGTTGTGTCTTATGTGCAGAATCAGCTTTTTCAATTCTAAGTCTTTTCCTTGTGGAACCTGCAAAGAAGCATCTATATGGAGCTGGTTAGAAAACCTGTCATCCTAGTTGGATGACTGTTCACAAATCAGTTTACTGTTAATTTTAAGAAAAAAAGTGCCAAATGCATTTTCTGTGTTTCATCTCATGTCTTTAAAATGTCTGATAAAAGAAATTGATGAAATGCATCAACCCCCACCAGGGCTGTAACAAAATCCTTCCTGGTTGCAGTCATTGGGTTTGTTTGCCTGTCCATGTGTCAGATGATGTTACGATTAATCAACAGGTGGCTCAGCTTTGTGATGTATCCTGATGGTCTCTAGGCTGGGTCTTGACTCTGGGTGATACAATTTTATCATGTATCAAGATAAAAACACTTGCATTTAATTTATCACAACAGATTTCTATTATTGAGGTAATTGTTTATAGTTACAATTATCAATTTCCTCACGAGTGAGTTCAGAAAGCTGTTTCCCTGGCCTGCTGAAGTACAATCCTGGTTTCCACATGTATTTTTAGCTGCCACCACCGGGGGGGGGGGCTGTTTTCAATCAAGTCTTTCAAAGATCTTAACCCATCACTCAGTCACTGTCATGACAGAACAGGATATTTTTACATCTTATGAATGCAGCTTTATTTGTTACCTGACAAAGGGTACTACATTTTGTAGACTGCTAGTTTTCATTTATCTTTAATAGACTGAATGACATGTAGTGAAACTGTGAATTAACTTCCTTGTCTGTATTTGTAGACCGTAGTTTACACAGTCACATTTGTCACTTTTCAGGCAACAAGGTTACAATGCTGTTTACTGACTGAAAACTGCCTCAGTATTATTAAGTTTTAATTTTTTACAAATTCAAGTGATCTGAATAAGTAGCTCATTTTAATACTGCAGTGCCATTTGGACTTTTTTTGTTTTAATTCATGTATTCTTGATGTTTAATGATACTTTTCATGTCAAACGATGTTCACTTAAAAGTAACATTATCAAAGTTTCGATAATTGATGATTATCATGATATCATTAATTACTCTTATTTTGGCTAGAGTAATCGGGAGATGAAATCTTAATATCACCTTGCTAGGTCTGACTGCAACTTTAATGTTCTTATTACAGGAATGATGGCACTCTGAGGGTTGATGTCTTACAGTCTGCAGCTTTAGGGGTGCAGCGCTGCCCTGAGAGATGCCATGCAGCAGAAAGGCGCCATCCAAATTATCGAATGGGAGGACCTAGACAAGAGGAAGTTCTACACCCTGGGCGTGTTGATGACTTTGACCACCAGAGCCACAGTCTACCCTGCCAGCGTCATCCGCACACGCCTACAAGTTCAGAAGGGGAAGAGCCTCTACACCGGCACCTTCGATGCCTTCTGCAAGATCCTACGGGCGGAGGGTATGCGGGGCCTCTACCGAGGCTTCATGGTCAATACGTTCACCCTGCTCTCCGGTCAGGCTTATGTCACCACCTATGAACTAGTGCGCAAGTTTGTGTCCCAGTACTATCCCAGTAACACAGTGAAATCGGTGGTGGCAGGAGGGGCGGCGTCCCTAGTGGCTCAGACCATCACGGTGCCCATCGACATAGTGTCCCAGCATCTGATGATGCAGGGACAAGGGGAGCACCTGACTCGCTTCAAGGTCAAACCCAAAATGATGCTCGCCACATCAAACCGGAAACTGTCTTTTGGGCAAACCCGTGACATTACGGTGCAGATATTTGCAGCTGACGGCTTCAGGGGATTTTACAGGGGCTATGTGGCGTCACTACTCACATACATCCCAAATAGTGCACTCTGGTGGCCTTTTTATCATTTTTATGCAGGTAAGTCTGTCCCAGTATTGTTTGTTGTAACATGTTATATAGCATTTGATTAGTCAAAACATCAACAGATCAAGGATTCTTGAAGGAAATATCCTTGTCTCACACTGTTTTTGTATCCTTTGGGTTTGCAGAGCAGCTGTCCCTAATGGCACCAAGCCAGTGCCCCCACCTGATACTGCAGGCATTGGCAGGACCAATGGCTGCAGCAACTGCCTCCACCATTACCAATCCCATGGATGTTGTTCGTGCAAGAGTACAGGTAAAGAAAAAAAAAGAACACTATTTAGCTTTTGCCAAAGTTGCAAAAAGAGCAAAGAGTGCTAGGAAAGGAGGCCATAATTACTAGAAGCGGGAATCTTAAGCCACCTCACAATTTGATTTCCTTTTCTGAATATTCAAATAATAACTTGCACTTTTCTGTAAAACTCTTGGCTGTTGGGACTTGAGTAGTACCAATTTAATGTAAGATTTTCACCTTAAAATAATGCTGTCAAATTATTTTGATGGTACATCAACCTTTGACTGAGTGAGTGTCACTTCCCTTATAAAGTGCCAGAAACTGCTCTGTTCTTGGTAGGAACACTGAAAAGACCACAACTGTGGTGGCTATGTTTATTCTCAGCTGTAGCCACAAACAACAAAGCACTCTGATTGGCTGCTGGGACTGAGGTCATAGTCGCCATAGTTGTAGTCTTTTCAGTGTTCCTACCCAGAACAAGAAAGTTATGTAGTGCTGCTTTAATTGATCACCCGACACTCCCAAAGAAATAAAATTGACCCTTTTGAGCAAACTTCTAAGTGTCCATTTCTTATATTTATTTATTTTCATTAAGGTGGAGGGACGCTCGTCTATTATTGAGACATTCAGGCAGCTGCTGGCAGAGGAGGGTGTCCTTGGGCTGACCAAGGGGCTGTCTGCCCGCATAATTTCCTCCACACCCACGTCGGTGCTAATTGTGGTCGGATATGAGACTCTGAAGAGGCTGAGCCTGCGAGCCGAGTTGGTTGAGACCAGACATTGGTGAAAACAAGAGGGAGGCAGGACAGCGTCGCAGCGGGCTTCAGCTCAGAGACAGTGATCCAGACATGACTGAACGCCGCTGTGATGCTGCTTTAACTCGCTGTTTATAGCTGTGATGTTTGTCTCTAGGCACCTGTAAGTCTTTGTTACTTTAGAATGTGAAAATGTATGATATATTTGTGCCAAAAACGGGACTAAAATTAGAAGATAAAATGATATAATTTATAAAATTCTACTGACTGAAACATAATAGGTTGCAAAGTAGAGCCAGTGTTAGTCATGATTTGATCTGAAGAAAAGTTCATATGCAGAAATCAGGGATTGTATTTGTCACTATGCACCAGAATTTTTAAAAAACTAACGCTTTACACGGAGACCAGTCAATACCAGTATCAATTTTAATATAATTATATGTAAAGTGTCTGCTATAAATTTTCAGTGTGTCAGAATCTAGAGACAAATACCCCACTTGTTAGACATTCAGTCTGCATTCCAGTAATGCAAACAGTGTATATTTTGCATGCATAATTACAGTATGCTCACTGTTCTGTTACATTTATGTTTCAGTTTTTGTAAACCTTAGGCCTTAATTATATGGGGGTGGGGGGGCTGAAAAGTTCATAGTGGTCAAATTTGACCAAATGTGGTTTATTTTTCAACATAGTCTCCCCTTTGGTCCGCACACTTCTTCCATCGCTGTTGCAGCGCTTGGATCCCTGCAGTTGAAAAATACACCACATTTGGTCAAATTTGACCACAATGAACTTTTCAGCCCCCCCACCCCCACCCCCCCATAGGCTGTTCAGCTTATTGCCTTTTCTGGAAGCTGTTAAATTCATGTTTCAGCAGTCACAGTGTAGGGTCTGGGTTTTATGTATGATTTTTTTTTTTTTTTTTTTTTTAATTTTGTGCCAGTCAGGCAGGTTCTTCTGCTGCTTTTTGCACATGTTGATGGCAAAACAAAGTCTGGCTAATTAGTGATCAGAAAAAAAAAAAGTGTTTGATGTGTGCATTCAGTGCAAAGGTCTGCCCAGAGCCAGTGGCTCCTGTGGACAACCAAAATATCTCAGAAATTCACGATTTTAAAAAAGGTCACAAATGTAAAATTTTTAAACAGTTGCAAATTTGAGAGAAAAGAAAAAAAGTATTAACTTTAAGGGGGAAAATTTTGCAAATTTTTGAGAGAAAAGTTGCCTTTGGGAGGAAATAAAACTCCCATTACTAATGTTGACATGCCGGTTTACACTTACAGTATATCTGGTTTACCTTCATTTAAAGGTTCAAATGTTCAGATGGCTTTCCTCAGATTGGCTCTTTTCACAGTGGAGGTTGTGTTTCCTGGCTTAGCTCCATAGACTGTATACAACAGGTGGACATAGCTTCTGTGAGGGTAGTCACTTGTTGATCATAGTAGCTTCACTTTAAAGTATAGTCTGGTTTTAAACATTATCAGGAACAAAATGCACAAAATAAAAACATGCTCTACTCAGCAGTGCTTGAAAATAGCACTTAAGGTCTTTAAATTATCAGAAATATTTTTAATTCAGTTCAGTTTTATTTATATAGCACCAGTTCACAACGGCCATTTCATAACTTTCAACTGTAGGGCAACGACCCCAACAGTCAGGTGATCCCCTGTGGGCAAGTACTTGGCAGTGGTGAAAAGGAAAAACTACTTTTTTAGCAGGAAGAAACCTCCATCAGAACCAGATTGGGGGAGGGGCAGTCATCTGCTGTGACTGGCTTGGGGGCGGGGGGGGGGGGCGGTTAGGGGATAGAGAAGAAAAAGAAAAGAATATACATGGAGAGAACGAACAACATAATGGCTGTGGGAGAGAGCAGACAAATGTTAATGAACAGCAAAATTCTTACATGTATTGAGAATGAAGAAAGATGTGAAACCCAGTGCACCATGGGAGGTCCTTCAGCTGTCTAAACCTATAGCAGCATAACTAAGGAAAGGTTCAAGGTCACCTGATCCAATCCTAACTATAAGCTTTATCCAAAAGGAAAGTTTTAACCCTGTTCTTAAAAACGGATCAAGTCTGTCTCCTGAATCCAGATTGGCAGCTGATTCCATAGAAGAGAAGCCTGATAACTGAACGCTCTGCCTTGCATTATAGTCTTAGAGATTCTAGGTATTACAAGGAATCCTGTGTTTTGGGAGCATGGTCCTGTGTTGGGATGATACGGTACTAAAAGATCTTTTAAATAACAAGGGGTCTAATCACTTAGAACTTTGTGAGAAGGATTTCAATTTTAATTCAAAATTCTATAGGGAGCCAGTGATGGGAGGCCCAAATAGGAGAGATGTGATCTTTGTTTCTAGTACCTGTTAAAAGCTTAACTGCAGCATTTTGGATCAATTGAAGACTCCTTAGAGACATTTTAGGACAGCCTGATGATAAAAAAAAAAATAAAAATTGCAATCTAATCTAGAACTAACAAAAGCATTGACTAGTTTCTCAGCATCACTCTGAGACAAGATATTCCTAATCTTAGCAACGTTATGCAAATGATTAAAATCAGTCTTGGAAATAAGTTTGATTTGCAAATTAAAGGCCAAATTCTGATCAAAAATAATTCCAAGGTTCCTCACAGAACTGTTAGGAGTTTGAATAATACTAAGTGCCTGATTGGGGAAGTATTCCTAAGGTTTTTTGGGCACCGAATAGAATGGACTAAAGTCTTATCTGAATTCAAGAATAAGAAATTACAAGCAATCCAAGCTCAGATTTCTTTAAGACATGCCTCTAGTTAATTACTGTCGTCTGGCTTCATTGATAAATATGATTGTGTTATCTGCATAACAATAGAAATTTATGCAGTGTTTTCTAATAATTTTACCTAGGAGAAGCATATATATATATATATAAAGGCATTTTTTCAATATTTTATAGAATCTAATCTTTTTTAAAAACCAGAACTGTTGCCCCCTAGTGACAAATAGAAAGAATGCATTTCAAAGCAACATTGAGGCTACTTCCACATTTCATATAGGGTTTATATGCTGGGATCACAGTATAGAAGAGTGAATCTGGTATTGTCTTAGCAGGGGTTATCCTAGGTTGGATTTTCTCACTCTGTCTCCATTAGTTGTCCAAATGCCACGTCCTCTGAGGTTGGATTCCTGACCATAGTCGTATTCAAGCACATTTTCACAAAAACTAAGATAAATGCCTATGTAAAAGCTGCTATTTTGTTCAATCTACCTGAAGTGCTAACAAACATTTTACTGGAGATTCCATTTATCACTGATGCTGTGCACAGTCACTTTGACTCCTTAACTTGGGTGTGGTGTCGACTGCCCAACGTATAGTCAGAAATCTGACTTCTGGTGACTGACTGAGAAAATCCAACCTAGGACAACTCCCAGATGGCCCTCATCTGTTGATCATTCTGGAGCGCCTTTGGGCTATTGTGGATCACATGTTACAAGTTGGATATGTTTTTAGTAACACTAGACATAAAGCTGCAGCACTGTACCAGCACAATAAAACTTAAAAATCCCATATTGTGCAGTTTTCCATGGATTTATATTAAGCTTTGATACCCTCATGGACATACATGTCAACCAAAACAATAGTCACTAGAAAGCTGTCTGTAAAGCACTGTCTGAAACATTTGGTTTGCAGCCTCCACATTGTTATTAATGAATCCCAAATCTGATTGGATAAAGGTTTTTTTGAGTCCGAGTGCATTTTGCAAAATTGTAGATTACCCAAGGAGTTGTGATTGAATGGCTGAATCCTCACCTGGCCACTTAAGTGACCATTGCGGCCAATCATCTGAAGGCAAGGCGGTCCTGGGCTAGCGTAATGAAGTCAGCCAGGGGTTGTATAACTGCGACCTGAGTCGTCCAGGACAATCTAGGCCGACCTTGGGGGCGATATCAGCCCTGGGGGGTGGACGAGCACTGACAGAGAGGGCCTGCTTGGCCGGAATTCCACCGTCCAACCTGGCCACGTGGCCAAGGAGCCGCAGCCTCCCTCTTCTGATGATAGTGGAGAAGGGGATGGTGCAGCCAGCCCTCCTGTAGACCTCGTTTGTGATGCGGTGGAACCATCGGATGCCAATGATGTTACAGAGGCAGGTCTGGTCTCAGACCTGTAAAGGAGGATGGGGAGCACACAGGTGTTGAAGATTCGCATCTTTGTGGACGTGCGGATCTTCCCACTCTGCCAGACTCTCTCTGGAGGCAGCCGAAAGCACTGCAAGACAGCTGCAGACAGCGAATAATCTCTGGGTCTGATGAGCAGGAGCTGGTGATCTTAGATCTGAGGTAGATAAATTTGTTGACAACCTCAACTGGCTCATTGTTGATGGTGATGGCCTGTGGTGGCGGTGACAAGAAGTCGGACAGCGACTGGATCTTTGTCTTTGTCCAATTGATGGTGAGGCCCAGGGGTGATGCTTGCTCTGCAAGCAGCTCCAGTGCCTTGGTGATTATAAGATAAGATAAGCCTTTATTAGTCCCACAACGGGGAAATTCCAGGATTGCAACAGCACAGGGATAGCAACACTCAGAGCAACAATCAGAAGGCAAGAAAAAAACAAGCAAGCAAGAGCAGCTAATATACATATGTACGTATTACTATAAAATATATATATATACACACACACACAGACACACAGTGCAGAGCATTGTAGCTAGATGGAATAAATATGTAAATATATAAACACCCACAGTACGGAGCATTGCAGCTAGGTGGAATAAATATACAAGTATATAAACACACACAGTGCGGAGCAATGTAGCTAGATGGAATAATATGTAGATATATAAATATATAAACACACCCAGTGCTGAGCATTGTAGCTAGATGGAATAAATATGTAAATATATAAACACACACAGTGCAGAGCATTGTTGCTAGATGGAATGAAACAGCATAACCGTCTACTTAGTTATCCTACATGGTATGATTATGTGCCCATACATATTCTCACCCTCCATAGCGACCGGTATGTTCCTAGTTGTATGCCGGAGGGGACCATTGTGTAAGTCTATTGCATCTTTTGCATTCAAAAAACTATTAGTTTGTTACGTCTTTTTGCTATCTCTGCGAGCAGCCCTGCTTAGGTTGTACAGTCTGACAGCCGTTGGTAGGAAGGACCTACGAAACCTCTCGGTTGTGCACCTGGGATGATGTAGTCTGCTGCTAAATGAGCTCCTCAGTGCATTCAGTATGTCCTGCATAGGGTGGAACTCGGACTCCAGCAGAGATGACAGTTTAGCCACCGTCCTTCTCTCTCCTATCTCCTCCATCGGATCAAGGCGCTGCCCCAGGACCGAGCTAGCTTTCTTAATCAGTTTGTTCAGTCTCTTCCTATCGGCTGCAGTAATGCCACTGCCCCAGCAGACCACTCCAAAAGTGATGGCTGATGCCACCACCGTGTCATAGAATGACTTCAGCAGCGCCCCTTGTACACCAAAAGACCTGAGTCTCCTCAGCAGGAACAGCCTGCGCTGTCCCTTCTTGTAGAGTGCGTCAGTATTGTGTGACCAGTCTAGTTTATTGTTCAGATGAATACCCAGGTACTTGTAGGATGTCACCATCTCGATGTCTGTTCCCTGTATATTTACTGGTGCTGTGAGGGGCTGCCCATGCCTGCGGCAGTCCACCACCAGCTCCTTAGTTTTCCTCGCGTTGATCTGGAGGCAGTTCCGATGGCACCAGTCCACGAAGTCCTGGATAAGCCCTCTGTACTCAGCTTCATCTCCATTGGAGATGAGGCCAACGATCGCAGAGTCATCAGAGAACTTCTGTAGATGGCAGTGTGTTGTGTTGTGTGAGAAGTCCGCAGTATAAAGAGTGAACAGGAAGGGAGCCAGCACCGTTCCCTGGGGGGCCCCCGTGCTACTGATGATCGTGTCGGACACACAGTCCCGGGTTCTCACAAACTGAGGCCGGTTCGTGAGGTAGTCCAGGATCCATGATGACAGGTGCTGGTCCACCCCTGCGCGCAGCAGCTTGTCCTTCAGGATCATCGGTTGGATGGTGTTGAAAGCACTGGAGAAGTCAAAGAACATGATCCTCACCATATTCCCGGGCTTCTCCAGGTGGGACAGAGAACGGTGAAGGAGGAAGATCACCGCATCCTCCACCCCAATGCCATGCTGGTAGGCGAACTGGAGTGGATCCATCGCTGGTTCCACCAGGGGGCGGAGGTGAGCAAGGAGCAGTCTCTCCAGGGTCTTCATCAAGTGGGACGTCAAGGCCACCGGTCTGTAGCTGTTCAGGTCTTTGGGGTGGGAAGTTTTTGGTACAGGTACCACACAAGATGTTTTCCACAGCTGTGGTACCCTCCCCAGTTTCAGGCTCATGTTGAAGATATACATCACAATCCCACACAGCTGGTCTGCACAGGACTTGAGGAGCTTTGCGCTGATGCCGTCCGGTCCCGGCGCCTTCCTCGCCTTGATCTTCCTCAGCTCCGTCCTCACCTGGGTCCTGGTCAGGGTCAGGATGGGGGGCTGTGTGTTGGGAGTGGGGGGGGTGTTGGTGGAGTGGGGAGTGGGCAGCAGGACTTGATTTCTTTAGAGGCAGCAGTGGTTGTTGTGCAGTCAGGGGGGAGGGCGGTTGGTCAAATCTATTGAAAAACAGATTCAGGTTGTTCGCCCACTCCCTGCCCCCTGTGGCCTGGGGGGAGGTATTCTGGAGCCCCGAGATGGTTTTGAGGTTTCTCCAGACCCCGCTGATGTCGCTCTGTTGCAGCTTGTCCTCCATCTTCTTCCTGAAGCTGTCCTTGCCTTCTCTGATCTTTCTCCTCAGCTCCCTCTGTACGGACTTCAGCATCTCCCTGTTCCCTGACCTGAAGATCCTCTTCTTCTCTCTCAGAAGTGTTTTTATCTCAGGGTTGATCCAGGGTTTGTTGTTTGAGTGACGCCGTATGGTCTTGGTGGGAACGGATTTGTCCACACAGAAGCTGAGGTAGCCCGTGAAGGTGTGAATGAGGCCATCGATGTCCTCACCATGTGGATCGCAGAGCTGCTTCCAGGCGGTGGCTTCAAAACAGCCCTTTAGGGTGTCCATTGTCTCCTCAGACCATAACTCCACAGTGTGCATGGCCGGAGGTTGTCTGTGCACTAGGGGTTTGTACACTGGCCGGAGATGAACCAAGTTGTGATCCGATCTCCCGAGTGGGGGGAGTTGTGATGAGGTGTACGCCTCCTTAGTGTTTGCGTAGAATAAATCCAGTGTTTTATTGTCTCTAGTGTGGCATGTGACATACTGGGTGAACGTGGGTAGAATGGGAGACAGTGAAACATGGTTGAAATCGCCTGAGATGAGGAGAAGAGCATCTGGGTGTTCTGTCTGCAGCCTGCTGGTTACTGAATGGATGACGTCACGTGCTGTCCCAGCGTTCGCCGTCGGATTTGCATAAACAACAATGCAGATCACGTGTGAGTGTTCTCTCGGGAGATATGTAGACCTCATGCTAACAGCTAGCAACTCAATGTCTTTGCTGCAGTGTCGTTGTTTAACAGTGATATGTCCCGGTCTGCACCAGTTGTTGTTAACATACATTATCACTCCACCGCCCCTAGCCTTGCCACTGTCTGGTGTTCGGTCAGCTCGTATCATGTGAAAACCCTCCAGCTCAATGTTAGCATCTGCTGCTAGTTCAGTTAGCCACGTCTCAGTAAACAAAAGGAGAGAGCACTCCCGGTATGTGCTATCATAACGGGAGATAGCCGCTAGCTCATCTAACTTTCCCAGTATCGACCGTACATTTCCCATGACAACAGATGGAAGGGAGGGTCTGTACCTTATATTTTTTGTCCTCCGCCTTACTCCAGCCCGGCAGCCGCGGCGTTTTCGCCTCAGTTCTCTCGGTATGTCGAGTTTTTCCAATGGGACCGGGTGGCGGTTGAATGCTAGCAGCTGTTCTAACTAACTAACTAACTAACCTGCACTTATATAGCGCTTTTCTAGTCACAAAGACCACTCAAAGCGCTTTCATTAATACTAACCCTCTATTCTAAGGGCCCATAGGAAACAGATATCTAGGGACAATTTAGAACAGCCAATTAACGTTCTCTGCTGTATCGTATCCTGCTATAAACAGTGGCTTCGTCCACCGGCTCAGGAGACATTTAGGACGATCTGTGTGTCCGTGATATAAGTGGGGTGAAAAAAAAAGATGGATCAAAAGAGAGAGGAAGGGAAAAAAGACTCGGAATCGAGCCGCTGTTGCAAAAGGCAGCCTACTCGTGTGGCGCCGAGAGAAAAAAAAAAAAAAAAAAATTATTGGATTATGTCCATGTTCGTAACAAATAGCACAATATTGTCCATGTAGCACAGGTCCGTGAAGTGGCAGTGGAAATCGAGACTGGGGCAGCGTTCCGTCACGTTCTTGACCCAGTAGTCAACTGCATCATTAAAGAGGTTTGGCGTGGCATCCCTGCCACACTCATGAGGTGGTGACGAAAGGGTCCAACATGTCACCCTTGGCACGCACCCTGCACGTAGTGTTGGAGTAGAGGTCCCGGAGAATATTGATGTACTTGGACGGGACTCCAGTGCCATGGAGGAGTTGCCAGAGGGTGTTCCTGTCTAGGGAGTCGAAGGCAGCCTTGAGGTCGACGGTAGGCTGCGTAAAGAAGTTGGCAATACTCCCTATGTTGCTGTGCCAGGACACTCAGAGGAAGGATGCAGTCCACTGTGGACCGACAAGGTGTGAAACCAGCCTACTGAGGGTGGCACTTGACGAGGAGCAGGGGGCAGAGGCGGCTCAGGAAGATAGCGGTAATCACCTTGCCAGGGATGGAGAGCAGCGTGATGGGACGATACCTGGCTGTACTCCGATGGTCACCCTTGTTCTTGTAGAAGGACAGAATGACCCTATTCCTGCACTTCCCAGGGACACGTTCTTTGGCCCAGATGACGCAACACAAATGTTCTAGTCGAGGGATGACAGAGGTGAGGGTGGCCTTCATCACATCCAAAGAGTTCAAGCCACTCATTTCTTTAATAGCATACCTTATTGAAGGTAGTGTGTATTTTTTGTGAGTTAATATTTTAACAGTACAGACTGCATATGATTGTATTTAAGCACAATTTTGCACAATATGGGACCTTTTTAAAAAAAAAATCCAGTTACCTTCAGGTGCATCAAGAATGAATATGCACAGCCATATTGTATTAACTACTGCCAGAAAGCACATCTCAGTGATGTTGGGCACATGGTGCCCTTGTTTTATAGGACATTTTGATGTTTGTGCCTGTAGAATTAAGAAAATTATATTCTCCAGTTTGTGGAAACAAATGAACCTTTACCAGCTGAGTAATGTCAAATGAAGGATAAAGTTAGAGTTTTGTGTGTTGCAAACGTGGATAATTTATGGACATTTTATGAAAAGTAATAAAGAATTTTAAATGGTTGCTGTAGGTGGTGGTCACTAATGCGATTCCATTTGAGGTTGTAGTACAATATTTTATCCACTGGATGGGGCACTAGATCACACTTAACTCTCCCACTTGATGCAGATTCTTTTGTCTTGATTTAGCCAGAATGTTCCCATGGGAGGATGAGGGAGGGTAAATGCTGCATTATGAAATGTAGAGATTGACCACTAATTTATCTGAGCATCCCATTACAGAAATGGGGTCACACTACCACAGCACAAAGTTAAAATGGAGCTGGATAGTGTTTTGCAAAACAACATCTGATATGATTGTACTTTGTTCCTCTGTCAGTATTCATTCTTGATATAAATGAGTGAATGAATATTTTTTTCATGTCAACTTCTAAGATTAACTCGAGTTATTAAGGATATCAACAACTTTTATGTTAATCAGACATTTGTAGGTCATCTGTTTCCTATTGTTTACCTTCACCAAGGAGACAGTAGTTTTGTATACATACAAGTTGGCATACTGGTGTTAGCATTGATGCTGACACAAAAATTAGCATGCTAACTTAAACACCTGCATAATAACGTCAGTGTTGAGACGCTAATGTTATGTATCCCAGTCCTTGATTGGGAACCTTAAATCATTCACTTGACAGATTTATATATCAAATGCAGATATACAAAAAAGTTGACGAGCTGCGATCTGTACTTTCCTAAACAGGACATTGAGAAACACCATCTGCCTCCCTGCAATGCCTTGCAGAAACATTCTTCATGCAAATTATCAGGCAGTTATGGGGAGATGATGTCTGCAACAAAACACACAGATTCCAGCTGCTGTGGTTGGAAATTGATGAAAGCTGTTGTTTGACTGGACTGGTCTCGTTAGTTAGCATTAATGCTAATGTCAACATGCCGTTCGTTCCAACATTGGCATTATTCTTTCGGCAGCTCCCTTTAGGGGTCACCACGGCAGATCATCTGTCTCCATCTCACCTTATCCCTTGCATTTTCCTCTGTAACACCAGCCAGTGTTGCCAGATGGGAAATGAAGAAATATTGTACTGTCGCTTTAAAATTATCGTATTTTGACCCAAACTATCACATGTACCAACATAAGTTGAAAAAATCACAGGCTAGGACGGTACATTTAAAAACACCTATATGTATGGAAGTGCAGTAACTTAAGAAATAAATGCAGAGGCTTGGCCATTTGAATAAAAAAAAAAAAAAGCCTGCTGTATGCATTGTCACTTAAACACACCCACCCACACAGTGAACTGCACCTTTTTGCACCCTGCAGGTTTTCTCTTCTACCCAGTCTCTTCAGCAGGTGTTTTCACTTACCAGCAATCAGTGGGAAGAAATTCAGTGGGATCTGCTGTTGAAGACACTGGTTGGAGGTAAAGCCTGCAGGGTCTTGGCCCTCCATGGCACAGATTGGACACCCCTGGTGTAGGCCCTAAAACTATCTTATAAATACAATAATTGTATATCTGGCAACACTGACACAACCCTCTCCATGTCCTTCACTACATCCATGAATTTTCTCTGCAGTCTTCCTCTTTTCCTCCTGTCTGGCAGCTCCATCTTCAACATCCCTTGTCCAATATATCTACTATCCCTCCTCTGCACATGTCCAAACCATCCCAGCCTTGCCTCTGACTTTGTCTCCAAACAGCTCAAAATCAGCTGTCCCTCTGATATGCAAATATACAGTTGGTCTTTAAAATTATCCATGGTTTGGCACCCCCACCTCTTAAGACTTTTGTGTACCTGACTTCTGAACAAAATACCAGAGTAACAAGGACTTCCTCTAGGTGGCGTTGTTGCATCCCCCTACATAAAACTGCTTTTGGACAATCAGCATTCTCATACAAGGCTATAACGGAATGGAACAAGCTCGCCACTGCTTTGAAGACCAGAATAAATTACAGAGACTTTTCCACAGAGACTACATTGACTCGCCTTTAAATGGGATTTGAAGTTGTACTCTTTGGTTGTGTGCTGTTCTCTTATCTTTTTAACTTTTAAACTTCCTCCCTGCTTGTTTCAGGATCAACAGTTTCTGAAGCCCGACCTGAATTGTTCTGTATATGTACTGTTTTTCTTTTAATATCTTCCTGCTTGCCTCAGGGACTACAGATGGAAATTAGTGAGAATGCTATAATCTGGCACAGAGATCTTTACCCTGTGTTTAATGTTTTTTCTGTACATGGTTGCTGACAAATAAACTAAATGTTGGAAGGTTGACCCCAGCCTTGCCTCTCTTACTTTGTCTCAAAACCGCTCAACGTGAGGTGTCCCTCTGATGCTCATTTCTAATCTTGTCCCTCCCAATGAAAATCTTAGCATCTTAAACTCTTGTCACCTCCAGCTCCATTTCCTGCCTTTTCATCAGCGCCACCATCTCCAAACCATACATCATTGCGGGTCTCACGACCATCTTGTAACTCTTCCCTTTCACCCTTGCTGCTACGCTTCTGTCACGAATCACCTCTGACACTTGTCTCCACCCACTCCACCCTGCCTGCACTCTTCTTCACCTCTCTTGTACATTTTCCATTGCTTTGGATGGTTGACCCCAGGTATCTACCTTCACTACCTCTACTCCTTGCATCTTCACTGTTACACCTGCCTCCCTCTCACTCACACTCATGTATTGTCCTGCTTCTACTTTCATTCCTCTTCCCTCCAAAGCATTTCTCCACCTCTCCAGGTTCTGTTCCACCCGCTCCCTACTCACTACAGAGCACAATGTTGTCTGCAAACATCATGGTCCATGGAGACTCCTGCCTGACCTCGTCTGTCAGCCTGTCCATCACCATGGCAAACAAAAAGGGACTCAGAGCCGATCCCTGATGTAATCCAAACCCCACCTTGAATCCCTCTTGTCACATTATCACCATTAGTATTGATGCTAAGGCTAATGTTAGCATGCTAATGATAGAACTGAGATTGTTAGCATGTTTTTTGCATTTATGTTTTGGCTTTTGTATTTTGATGAGTTGTTTGGGCCATCTTATTAATAGCCTGCAGGAAAAGATTCCAAAGGGGAATGAATGCATCTGATGTTTTGATTAAGTTCTCTAGTTTTATTAAAAAAAAAATCTGAAAAATCATCACACTCAAAAGTATAAAAACAAACCCTTTTATTGGACCACTCATGGCCAATGCAAAACGGTCCCATTACATTTACAGCAACTCCATCTGAAATACCAGATTGAACTTTTTTACTTGACGGCTCTGACACTGATCTGTTCTTGGAAGTTCGTCATCACAGGGGACAGTCGTAGATGTGAATGGCTCTGTCGTCCCCAGCCGAGATGATCTTTGAGCCGTTGCTGTTGTACTTCACACTCCATACCTGAAAAGAGTGGAAGCAGAAAAGATGAAAACAGAATTTATTATGGTATACATCTACAGGTTACTAAGGAATGGAGGCCTGATGAGCCACCTGATCGCAGGTTCTTCGCCAACTTCAGTTCATAAAAATAACTACCACTCTGTATTTGAAGAATGAGTCAAAAATCTATGATAGTGGATTATAACCTCTGGCATTTGATTGAAAAAACTGAAATACTCTAAAATGTCTGTCCAAGTTATCTAGTAGGCTAAACAAGAAGCTGTGGCAGGCTCGTTCTAAGCCACGGCCAAGGCGGGGGGGGGGGGGGGGGAACCTCTACATGGAAAGAACCTGAGCTCATTAACATCTATCATGTTTAATCAGCTGCTTTACAAGTGAAATGTTTTTTGTCCCAGAGGCTTCACTGAGCTCCAGCCCAGTGCTGTTTGTCTGATGTGAAGCTAAGCAGAGCAGAAAGAGCCTGAAAAGCAGTTCTACAGAGAAGAACAAAAACAAAAGTGATTGGCTGCAAATCATCCCTGTAGATTTTCTAGATTTGCAGCCACATAATGAAGTGGCTCGATAACCATACAGCCGAGTCGGCTGCCTCTGATCTCGTCTCCAAGGTGCCGTGCTGCTTTATTGGAGGCTTTGTTGAAGAACAGATCACACTCCCTGCAGGTGTCTGCAACCAGAGATCTAATGACAGCTGGGCTTATTGGTTTTGCCTGCGCTCAACTGTGGTTACGTGCGGGGCCTCGACGCAACACCGCCCATATTGATTTTCCAACACGTCAGCGCCCGCAGCTGATAGACTTTTTCACTGTGAATTTGATTATGACATTAAATAAAGAGAGGCAGAGGAGGCTTTGTCACCTGGTCTTGGTGGTCGAAGAAAGTGTTGATGCATGTTCTGGAGCCGGCGTCCCAAACTTTGACGCTCTTGTCGGACGAGCTGAGGAGAACATATTACATGTTTTACTGTTTATGTTGGATTGTTAAGTTTTCCTTGGCACTGGCAGGTGGAAACTTTATGAAAAACAGCTTCAGCTTCCTACAGCACACTGATGCACAATGGGAGAAAGCATGGGAATGTGGATGGAGTAAAACACTTCTAACTCAATAATATATGACATCACATTTATCAAAATAAAGATGTTTGTTCAACTGCTAAGAGCAGCTTTTAAATCTCCACAGCAGGAAATCATCTCCTTGTAGCCATCTGAAGCCATTTCCTTTTACCTCGACACAAAATGGGTATCATCTGGAGAGAAGGCAACATTCAACACCCAGGACCCGTGACCGCTCAGAGTGCCTGCCAGGTTGGCGTGTTGTCTGTGAGACAATTACAGAGCAAATACATTAATTTTGTTAAGAATGAGCAGCTTACAGCACAGGTATCCAAGTTTGTGTACCATTGTATATCATGTATCAGGCTGTTTCACAAAAGCAAGCAAGTTCTTTTGAACAGCTTCAGTGGGTTCTTATTAACATGTGCAGGAAAAAAATATCAGCATGGGCCACTGTCACTTCCAGGTCAAAATGGGGGAAAACATCTGAGTTTTTAAGATGAACACCAACATGAATACTTGAATAATCAGATCAAGCACAAAATACGGCTAGAGATTGCCAAGAAGTTGCACTGCGACGATGGTGTGTGTATTGTAAACACTCGGGTACGTTCATTTTGTCTTCTTTTCCAATAATTAATTTAGTTTCTTTTTTTTGTCAGACAGAAAGGTAGAAAATGTTAGTTTACCTTAACGTGTACTGTAGCTGATGTTCGCTTGCCAAAGGGCAGAAAGGCGTTAACATTAGCCACAACAGCTAGCATATGCATCCACTCGGGTTTATTTGAACTTACTGGGTATCACTTATTAACTCTAAAGAAACCAAGATGCTAGCATGACAAAAAAAGCTTCAATTTGTGCCACTGTCAGCCCAAAATATAACCCAAAGTGGCCCAAGTGGGCTAAAAATGGAACTCAAACTTTGCAGTTGTGGCGAAAAAAAAAAATGTATTGCAGCAGTGTGAAACAGCCTTAAGAAGTGGACTGATTTGAGAATAATAAGCAAGCCGGCAGCTGAACTCACACGTCATATATTTTGATGTAGCCATCATCTGACGCTGTGACCAGGAGCTGAGAGTCCGGGGAGAATGTGAGGGATCTGATGGGCATGGCATGACCTGAGAAGATGGGAAACAGTCAGTCCAAATGTGTGTTGCTTCTGTTTTCGGAGTTGCTATTACGACTTGTACTTTTGTAGACCTTCTCTAGTCTGAGCTCTCAAACCAGTTTTAACTACCAGTCACATTCAGTCACTGATTTAAGCTGCTTTTAACACAGGCACGGTATGCACTGTGCTCACCTCCATGGTAGGACACAGAACAGTGGAGTAGGCTACACACGTGGAAATCGTGTCCATTTTGGCAACTGAATTTGAGGAAATAGTAGGCTATATTGAAAATAGAAAGAGAGGCACATTTCTACCACTTCTTCTTTGAGATCTGATAAACTGTCTCTGGCTGGATGCACTGAGGGGTCTTCAAAGCGCTGGATCCAAGATGAAAATATTTCAATTTCATTGCAGTGGATGGCACAGTGCCAGGCTGTCTTCACGTCATGCAACACAAACATGAATGGGTCTGAGAGCGGTGCTCAGCACCCACCGCATGTTGGACAATGTACAGGATAAGCTGGACCCTCTGCAGTTTGCCTACAGGTCAGGTAGAGGTGTTTGATAATGCAACAAGGACATTTTTAAACATCTTGAGGGGCCAAAGTCCTTTCTTTGTTTATATTTTATTGACTTCTCTGCTTTTAACTGCATCCAGCCCCATGTTTTCGCTGACTGGTTGAGGAGGCTTTTTAACATTGGTGCTGGCCTGATTAGCTGGCTTATGGACTTTTTAACAGGGAGGTCACAATGGGTGAGGGTGAATGGGGTTTTATCAGATGTCCTTTATTCCTCCACTGTATCCCCCCAAGGTCGTCTCCTATCCTGTCTTTTGTTTTATAAACTAATGACTACCAAAGCCATCACAAAGGACGCCACATTATTAAATTTGAGGACAACTTCATTGTGTCCCTCCTCAACAGTGACGACACTGAACATGGTCCTATTAATGATTTTACGGAGTTGTACAAATCTTTCTGCTACTCCCTTTAGGGGTCACCACATTGGATCATCTGCCTCCATCTCACCCTATCCCTTGCATCTTCCTCTGTAACACCAACCCTCTTCATGTCCTCCTTTACTACATCCGTGAATCTTCTCTGTGGCCTTCCTCTTTTCCTCCTGTCAGGCAGCTCCATGTTCAACATCCTTTGTCCAATATATCCACTATCCTTCCTCTGCACATGTCCAAACCATCTCAGCCTTACGTTCTCTCTAACCCGCTCAACCTGAGCTGTCCCTCTGATATGCTCATTTCTAATCCTGTCCCTCCTAGTCACTCCCAGTGAAAATCTTAGCATCTTAAACTCTGCCACCTCCAGCTCCATTTCCTCTCTTTTCGTCAGCGCCACAGTCTCCAAACCATACATCATCGCAGGTCTCACTACCGTCTTGTAAATCTTCCCTTTCACTCTTGCTACTACAGTTCTGTCACAAATCACTCCTGACACTCGTCTCCACCCACTCCACCTTGCCTGTACTCTTCTTCCCCTCTCTTGTGCATTTTCCATTGCTTTGGATGATTGACCCCAGGTATTTAAACTCATCTACTTTTACTACCTCTACTCCTTCCATCTTCTTCACCATTACACCTGCCTCCCTCTCATTCACACTCATGTATTCTGTCTTGCTTCTACTGACTTTCATTCCCATTCTCTCCAGAGCATACCTCCACCCCTCCAAGTTCTCTTCCACCTGCTCCCTACTCTCACTACAGATCACAATATTGTCTGCAAACATCGAGGTCCACGGAGACTCCTGCTTGACTTCATCTGTCAGCCTGTCCATCACCATGGCAAACAAGAAGGGGCTCAGGGCCGATCTCTGATGTAACCCCACCCGCACCTTCAACCCATCTGTCACTTCTATAGCACACCTCATCACCGTCTCGCTGTCCTCATACATGTCCTGCACCACCCTCACATACTTCTGCCTCTCCTGACTTTCTCATACAGTACCACACTTCCTCTCTTGGCACCCTATCATATGCTTTCTCTAGATCCACAAAGACACAGTGCAACTCCTTCTGACCTTCTCTACACTTCTCTATCAGCACTCTTAGAGCAAACATTGCATCTGTAGTACTCTTTTTTTTGGCATGAAACTGCACTGCTGCTCACTGATTGCCACCTCTCCTCTTAACCTGGCTTCAACAACTCTTTCCCATGGCTTCATGGTGTGGCTGATCAACTTTATGCCTCTGTAGTTACTACAACTCTGAGCATCACCTTTGTTCTTGAAAATTGGTACCAAACCATTTCTTCTCCACTCCTCAGGCATCCTCACACTCTCCAAGCTGTTGGACGCTGACGCTGTTGCAGACGCTGTTGGATCGTCACTTCCTTGTGGTAACGTATCGTCACTTCCTGTTTTGCTGTCTGCCTGTGTGGTTTGCTCTCCAGCCACTAGCTATGGCTACTAGCTCTCTTTCCTCTCCTCCTCTGGTGTGCTCTCTGTCAGATGTTTAGCTACACCTCTGCCTCTTTTAGTGATAAATGTAAATGTAAATGTAAAAGGTAAATGTAATAAATGTTGTCTTTTTGAGGCGCTCGAGGCGAGGTTGTCCGATTTGGAATCCCGGCTCCGCTGCATTGAAACACCATCTGCGCCAGTTAATCTTGACGGACGCCCATTAGCTGCAGCGGAGCTAGCTAGCTTAGGCCCCCCTGTCAGTGGTCCCTCGGCTCTCCTCAGCAGCGAGGAGACTGGGCGGGTGACGGTGAGAAGGAAGCCTAGTCGCAAAGCCCTGGTTCACCACCAACCTGTTCACGTCTCTAATCGTTTTTCCCCGCTCAGCGACACACCCGCTGAGGAAAAAACTCTGATCATTGGCGACTCTGTAGTCAGAAACGTAAACCTAGAGACTCCAGCGGCCATAGTCAAATGCATTCCTGGGGCCAGAGCAGGAGACATCGAGTCAAATTTGAAAATGCTGGCTAAAAGTAACTGTAAATATTCCACAATTGTTATTCACGCCGGCATTAATGACATCCATCTCCGGCAGTCAGAAGTCACGAAACTTGATGTAGAATCGGTGTGTGACTTTGCAAAAACGATGTCTGCCACTGTAGTATTCTCTGGGCCCCTCCCCAATCTGACCAGTGATGACATGTTTAACCGCTCGTCATCCTTGAACCGCTGGCTGTCTGTGTGGTGTCCTAAAAATGACGTGGGCTACATTGACAATTGGAGCTCTTTTTGGGGAAAACCTGGTCTTATGAGACGAGACAGCATTCATCCCACTTTGGATGGTGCTTCTCATTTATCTAACAATCTGGCATCTTTTTTATCCAAATTTCCAAAACCCTGACTACTCAGAGTTGGGACCAGGAAGCAGAGTCGCAGTCTTACACGCCTCTCTGCAGCTCCTCTTCATCCGCCACCCCTCAACTTTGCCCCTGTCTTCCCCATCAGAGAATCGTTGTCTGCTCCTTCCAAAGTGAATAAAAATATAATGTATAAGCATCCCAAAGTGATAAAGCAAAATACTGGTAAAACTCAAATTAAACATAAAGCCTCTAAATTGAATGATTTGGCCTCTGTTCCTCCTCATAATTTAAAAATTAAATGTGGTTTATTAAATATTAGGTCTCTAACTCCCAAGTCTCTGTTAGTCCATGATCTGTTAATTGATCATCAGATTGATTTAATTTCCCTTACAGAGACTTGGTTAGGGCAAGAGGATTATGTTGGTTTAAATGAATCAACTCCCTCTGGTTATTTAAACTGTCAAAATCCCAGAAGTTCTGGTCGTGGAGTAGTAGTAGTAGATTAGTTTATTTGACAGGGACAGTGCAATAAACATAGACAATTAATCAAAGACAATCAATCTGATGTGTTGCACATAGAGTGTATAGCTATTAGCTAATTTGCAACTCTTGTCCCTGGATGGGCTTTAGAAAAAAGAATCAAGATAAAAAATATACACAATAACCACATACATCAATGCAGTAAAATTATAAATACACAATTATAAATATTATAAATATTATAAATACACAAATATAACAGCCTGACTCACATTTAACATAAATATTATAAATATTATAAATACACAAATATAACAGCCTGACTCACATTTAACACATATAACATAACTCACATTTGCCTATTTCAGGCCTCCCTCCCTTCGTCACTCACTATAAACAAACACATTTATTCCTTCCCTTCATTCACTCTCACTTTGCAGACAATTAATTCATACATGAGTACATTCTTGTTTATTTTTCAGCCAGTTTTTAACATTTTTAGTGAATGTTTTAAAGTCCGTTATTATTTTAATTTCATTTGGCATTGTGTTCCAGATGTGACTGCCCTTTATAGAGAAAGCTGTTTGTCCAAATGTGGTTCTGCGGTGGAATATTTTACAGTTATTGTTAACAGAACTCCTGGTGGCTCTGCTGCTGTCCTGTCTTTGGACAAAACCAGCAAGTGGCTCGGGTGCTGATTTATGGAAACATTTGAACGTTAATTTCAGAAGACAGAGGTCAATGAAGCTCTCAAAACTCAATAGGTTGTATTTTTTTAAAACATTACAGTGATGCCACCTAATGGGCTTTTTGTCCAAGATTTTTAGGGTTTGATTATATAATGAACCTATATGTCTTATTGTGGAAGGGGCTGCTTGAGCCCAGACTGTCAAACAGTATGATATATGAGAAAAAACCATAGAATGCATATACAGTGCAGCTGCTTCGTAAGGTATGTAATATCTAATTAATTTAAAGCAGTTCAGATTTTTTTTTACTGTTTTTGAAATTTTCTTTATATGAAGATTAAATTTGAGTTGAGGATCTAGTACAATGCCAAGGTATTTGAATTCTGTAGCTAAACTGATGTCATGATCATGTATATTAACTTTAAAATGTTGCAGGTTACATTTTTTGATTGAAAAGCACATTGAGACTGTTTTCTGAAGGTTCAGCAATAGATGGTTCTTGAGGAGCCACTCTTGGACATCAACCATACTTGTAGACAGTACATCTGCAGCCTGTGCTGGAGTCTTGGCAGCTGTGTAAATAACTGCATCATCTGCATAAAGTTGGCATGTTGCAGCTGAGCAGTGTAACGGCAGGTCATTAATAAAAATGCTGAAAAGTAAAGGACCAAGAATGGACCCTTGTGGGATACCCATGCGGTTGTTTAAAAATGAGGATTTATCCTGGTGAACTTTTACACACTGTTCTCTATTCTGGAGATAAGATGCAAACCATTCTAATGTATTTGGGGAGAAGTTAAAAGATACCATTTTGGATAAAAGCAAACTGTGGTTTATAGTATCGAAAGCCTTTTTGAGATCTAGAAAAACAGCTCCTACCACATTACCCCTGTCCAAGGACTGTTTGACGTTTTCAATAAGGCAACAATTTGCTGTTTCTGTTGAGTATCCTGGTCTAAAACCAAATTGATGTGGATGAAGAAGTTGACTGTCTTGTAAGTAGTCTATCAGCTGTGTAGCTACAACTTTTTCAAGAACCTTAGATAGGACTGGTAAGATAGAGATTGGGCGGTAATTGCATATATCGTCTTTACTGCCTGATTTATGAACTGGTATGACGACAGCTTTTTTCCAGCCAGATGGAAATGTACTAGACCTAATGGAGAGATTAATGAGATGAGTCAGTGGTTTGATTAATATTTTGCTGTGCATTTTGAGAAAGGAGGTGCTCATATTGTAGATATCATTAGTTTTTGAGTTTGACAGTGTTTTAACAATACCAGCAATTAACTTCTCATTTACCTCATCGATGTGAAAAGTATCTGTTGGAAGTATGGAATTTGTGTTGTTGAGCACATTTGGCAGCACAAAAATTTTTGTTAAGTCTTCCACAGAGCCCACAAAGTGTGAATTAAATTCATTTGCCAAAGTAGCCTTGTCACTGACGGTCTTGCCATTGATTCTAAGTTCCTTTACCCCCTTCTGATCGTTTTTTTTATTAGTTAAGTTATTTAAATGCCTCCATAGGGAACTGTTGTTACCCTTTGCATGATCTATCAGTTTATTGTAATAAGATATTTTTGATTTTCGCAGCTCATGTACCACTTTATTTCTTAAACTTTTGTACACAAGGTGATCATTTTGTAGTTTGGAGGTTAGTGATGTTTTCAGTGCATAGTCTCGCCTCTTCATAAGTTTTCTTATTTCATTATTTAACCATGGTAGGCTAATCTTCTGTTGTCTACTTTTAATTTGCTTTGAAAATTTTTCTATAGACTTTGTGATTGTTGCAGTTATAAAATTACAACAATCATCTACTTTACATGTTGACATGAGCTGCTCCCAATTTTGATTCTCTAAGTAATGTTCAAACTCCTCATTTTTTGATTTGGGGATAATAAAATTTGATTTGTCAATATCGACTCCCCCAAAATACTGTAATCGCTTTTTAGTAAGTTTCCTGACAGCCATGATAACCATGTTATGATCTGAGAGACCAGTTACAAGATTATAGGTTCTGGTTATTCGTTCTGGTTTATTAGTAAATACCATGTCAATAAGTGTTCTGGATTGTTTGGTTATCCTGGTGGGTCCTTTGATGATTTGCTGGTAATTAAATTTAGTCATGAGGCTTTTCAGTTTTTGTTTGTCTTTTTTATCAGACCAGTTGATATTAAAGTCACCATGAATTATTGTTTCTCTGTTCTTCTCAAGTTGTTTAACCAGATCACTTAATTCATTATAAAAGGAAGAGTTGTGTGACGGTGGGTTGTACACTACTGCAATGTTGAAATTCATTACCGGAGAGAGACATACATTAACAGCTAAACATTCAAGTGAAGTATTCAAATCAACCAGTTGACATTTATATTTCTCTTTGATGTAAATTAAAACACCTCCTCCCCTCCCTACCTGCCTGTCTTCTCTAAAACACTGGTAGCCCACAATATCGATCATATTAGTGTCTATGTTACTGTGTAGCCAGCTTTCTGAGAGACAAAGGTAGTCCAGATTTGAGTCCAACAGCAACACCGAAATCTCATCTCTTTTGGGGATTATGCTCCGTATGTTTAAATGACCGCCGAGGATCCCCTTTGGTTTAGCCTTGGTGTCCCAAAGAACTCGTGCATGATTAACAGTTTGGAAAAATAAATGTTGTTTTTGCTTTTGTACAGCTCGGTTTTGTGCTAACCCAGTGGTCTGCTGTTTAATAGTGGCAGGTCCAGGGTTAAGGTGAATATCTCCTGCCAGAAGTAGCAGAACTAACAGAACTTTAATTGTATATCCTCTGCCATATTGTGATTTTTGCTTAACAGCCATGTTTGCCTTAATTTGGAAGTTTTTGCTCAGGGCTTTTAAAGACCACATAGAGTGTAGGGTGAGATGTCCAAGCCCAAATCCATACAGATAAAACTTTTTAACTTCACCTTTGGTTGAGTTTGTCGGAAAATCCTTCTTGTTGCAGGTCCAGACACACAAAGACAAAACGAAGAGGAAGTAGAGAAGTAGAGAAGGCTTATTAGTGGTGCCCATCAGCCCACTTTTTAATCCGGTGGCCGCCATCTTCAGTCTTTCTTGGAAAGAAGGAAAAAGAAAATCTGTGGATAGTAAAATAAATTCTGCTTATATCGCCAGAATCTGATCCGATCGTCCTCGAATCCAGCTGGGCCTCAGCTAGCCAACTAGCCCCTTCCGTTGCTGGTCTCGTTGCTCATAGTCGCCGTAACTGGTCTCCCGTCCCGCTCCTCCAACCGAGTCTCGTCACACACCGCCGCTGCCACCGAGCTCCGCTGAGGTCACGGTAAGTCCTCCGCTAGGCACCGCCACCTACCGTTGTCTGCCTGGGTGAAATCTCTGCTGAGCCCCGTCAACAAATAGCCGCTTGCCTGGTAGTATCTCCGCTGGGCCTCGCAGCTGGGCTTCGATTCAGGCTGGTGTAAGGTGGAATGACTGGCGCCAGCATTAAGCTAACTAGCGTTAGCTTAGCAATCGCTTCGGGTAGTCTCGTCGCACACCGCCGCTGCAGTCACGGTAAGTCCTCCGCTGGGCACCGCCGCCTACCGCCGTCTGCCTGGGTGAAATCTCTGCTGAGCCCCGTCAAACAAATAGCCGCCTGCCTGGTAGTATCTCCGCTGGGCCTCGCAGCTGGGCTTTGATTCAGGCTGGTGTTAGGTGGAATGGCTGGCGCCAGCATTAAGCTAACTAGCGTTAGCTTAGCAATCGCTTCAGGTAGGGCACATCAGTGAATCACAAGGAAGCGCTGGAATCGCTGGTCAGTTTACTCACAGTGGCCGGATAAAAGCGATCAAAGGGGTAATCCACCGGAGGTATATCCGATCGCTGTAGGTTAGATTTTTAGAGACTGGCGCCAGCATTAAGCTAACTAGCGTTAGCTTAGCAATCGCTTCAGGTAGCATTAAGCTAACTAGTGTTAGCTTAGCAATCGCTTCAGGAAGGCGCAGGAAGTCGCTGGAGAAAGGCGATTAAAGGGCAATCCAACGGAGGTGGCAATTCAGCCCGTGCGTGTTCGCCACGAGCGCCGATCGCTGCAGGCCAGCCACTTTTAATGGCAAAATCAGTGACTTTGTCTCAGCACTGAAAAAGTGTGACCATCCCGGTCGCCATCTTGAGAGGAGGAGTAGCAACAATTTACCATTCCAAATTACTAGTTAATGTAAAGCAAAAAACATGTTATAATTCCTTTGAGGGCCTGGTCCTCAGTATTGGGCACTTTAGCAATTTTAGGTTAAACCCAATTTTATTTGCCATAGTTTATCGTCCCCCATCAACCTACTCAGAATTTTTATCCGAATTTGCTGATTTCTTAGCTGATTTAGTGCTGAAATCTGATAGAATAATTATAGTAGGGGACTTTAATATACATGTGGATGTAGATAGTGACTGCCTTAATGTGGCTTTTAATTCAATATTAGACTCGATTGGGTTTTCTCAGAAAGTAGGAAATTCTACTCATTACCTCCACCATACATTGGACCTTGTTCTGACATATGGCATAGAAATAGAAAATCTTGTAGTGTCTCCTCATAACCCTGTACTGTCAGACCATTGTCTGTTAACCTTTGATTTTACTATTTCTGACTTTTTGGCTCCTAAAGAAAAATATTATTACAGTAGATGCCTCTCAGATGATGCCGTTTCCAAATTTATGTAGATTGTTTCCTCTATGCCATGTGTCAACACAACGGAAATAAGCTATAGACAGCTTGCTCCTTCTGTAATTGATAACATGGTGGATAGTGTTTCAGCTTCTCTGTATCAGGCTCTAGACTTGGTGGCCCCCTTAAAAAAGAAAAAGTCTAATCAGAGATTTCTAACTCCTTGGTTCAACACAGAAACTCGTAGCTTAAAACAGAAGACTCGTCAATTAGAAAGAAAATGGCGCTCTACTAATTTAGATGAAATCTATTTAGCTTGGAGAAATCATCTTTTAATTTATAAAAAATCTCTTAGAAAAGCTAGAACGAGTTATTACTCTGCATTAATAGAAGAGAACAAGAATAATCCCAGGTTTCTTTTCAGTACTGTAGCCAGGTTGACAAAGAGTCAGGACTCTGTCAATCCTAGCATTCCCTTAGAGCTTACTAGTCAGGACTTTATGAACTTTTTCAACAATAAAATTTCATCCATCAGAGATAAAATCAATCAGATTCTTCCCACAGTTAACTTAAATACTGTAACTACTAGGGATGGGCATTCGGTGAAATTTTCTTCACCGATCGTCGGGAGAATTAATGATTAATAATCGGTTAATCATTAACATTTTTAGGTAGGTAACAAGGCAGGTAGACTACATTAGAACATCAGGTATCAACACGGAGAGCCGCACAACTCAAATCCACCTCTCTGGTTGGCTCGGCTCGGGAATCTCGCAAGCTGATTGGCCGAGACGTTTTACCCAGCTTCTCTCCCTGCCGAGCGGCCACCCAACAAACGAAGACCGCATTCATTGCTGTTTATCGCTCGTGTTGCTTAGTCTAGCCGCGTGGAACTTTTTGTTGTTCTCTTGTGCCATTTTGCGCGAAATAGTCTTCCCGTCGAGCCACTACGCTGCCTCCTGCAGCTTCCCTCGACGATCCTGCGCCTCTAGCACCTGAGGAGCAGTAAAGCTCTCATTAACCTGTGCAGTAAATCATCTTTATCTTGAGTTACGTATCTTGTTATAAGAATAAAAGAGTTCTAAAAACATATTTATGTACACTTTATTTACATCTACGTATGTATGTACACTTACACACACACACACACGTATCATATGAGAGAGAGCGTGAGAGAATGAACGTACGTATTATTTATGGGTGACGCGATAAGTGAGGGATCACTGTACTCTTATGTATTGAGAATAATAATAAAAAAAATACAGAGTGTTTTTCTTCGAGGATGAATTTATTAACAAGACAAGTCTGCAGTAAAACGTGAACACATGCGCATTGCGCAAACGAAGAAGGCTTCAAGTTGCGAGCCAGACAATAACGGGAGACACATACAGGACACATAACGGAACATATATTTCTTTCTTTTACTTTTTTCTTTTGTATGCTGCATTGCAGTGATTGCAGTACACCTGGTCATTTTTTAAATTAAAACGGTCCCACGCAACATTTCGCCGCAACCTCTTCATGATTTGGCGATTGCCCTACGGAAGCTCGCATGTATCAACTGAGGCACGCCAGGGTACGGCGATGGTGTAATGTTGCCCCCTGGTGCCCAAATTTTGCCAGTGGCACAGTTAAATGCATTGCATTGTTTGAGGACAGCCGTGCACTAGGCCTAATAACCTACATTCGGATTGTTTAAAAAAAAAAAAAACGGTTTGTCGACGAAAATGAACTTCCTCAGTGAAATTCTTAATGATCAATTATCGGTTAATCGGTTAATTATGCCCATCCCTAGTAACTACTACAACTCCTTTTGATGTCTGTCTTGATGAGTTTACTCCAATCGACCTTTGTGAGTTAGACAAAATAGTTTCCTCATCCAAACCTTCAACTTGTCTTTTAGACCCTATTCCTACCAGGTCATTTAAAGAAGTCTTCCCACTTATTGGTAGCTTTATTCTTCATATAATCAATTCTTCATTAACTTTAGGCCATGTACCGCAGGCTTTTAAAACGGCTGTAATTAAACCCTTACTCAAAAAGCCAACGCTAGATCCAGGAGCTTTAGCTAACTATAGACCAATCTCTAATCTCCCTTTCATTTCAAAAATCTTAGAAAGAGTTGTTGCTACGCAATTATTTGACCACCTGCAGGGAAATGGTTTACTTGAAGAGTTTCAATCTGGGTTTAGAATCCATCATAGTACTGAAACAGCCTTAGCGAAGGTCACTAACGACCTCCTCATTGCATCTGATAATGGACTAGTTTCTGTACTGGTCCTTTTAGACCTTAGTGCAGCTTTTGATACTATCGATCATAATATTCTACTTGATAGATTAGAACACTATGTTGGACTTAATGGAACTTCGTTGCAGTGGTTTAGATCTTATTTATCTGATAGGTTCCAGTTTGTTCATGTAAATAATGAGTTTTCTTTCAACTCAAAGCTTAGTCATGGAGTTCCACAGGGATCTGTGCTAGGCCCTACTCTTTTTAGTTTATATATGCTTCCGTTAGGCAACATTATTAGAAAGCACTGTATACATTTTCATTGTTATGCAGACGACACACAATTATACCTGTCAATGAAGCCAGATGATAGTAATCAATTAGCCAAGTTAGAAGCCTGTCTTAAGGAAATCAAAGCTTGGATGACTTGTAATTTCCTGCTATTAAATTCAGATAAGACTGAAGTCATTCTTGTTGGTCCAAAAAACCTTAGAAATTCCTTTCCAAATCAAACTTTCAGTTTGGATGCAGTTACTCTTTCTCTTAATAGCTCTGTGAGGAACCTTGGAGTTATTTTTGATCAGGATTTGTCCTTCAATTCACGTATTAAATTTGTTTCTAAGACTGCCTTCTATCATTTGCGTAATATTGCCAAGATTAGGAGCATCTTGTCTCAGAGTGATGCTGAGAAGCTGATCCACGCTTTTGTTAGCTCGAGATTAGATTATTGTAATTCTTTATTATCAGGCTGTCCTAAAACATCTTTAAAAAGTCTTCAGCTGATCCAAAATGCTGCAGCAAGAGTTTTAACAGGTACTAGAAAGAGAGATCATCTCTCCCCGGTTCTGGCCTCCCTTCATTGGCTTCCCATAGAGTTTAGAATTAAGTTTAAAATCCTTCTTCTTACTTACAAAGCTCTAAACAATCAGGCTCCTTTTTATTTAAAAGATCTGATACTACCGTATTATCCTAACAGAGCACTACGCTCCCAAAATGCAGGATTACTTGTAATACCTAGAATCTCCAAAAGTACAATGGGAGGCAGAGCCTTCAGTTATCAAGCTCTTCTCCTGTGGAATCAGCTGCCAATCTGGATTCGGGAGTCAGACTCGATCTCTGTTTTTAAGAATAGGGCTAAAACCTACCTTTTTGATATAGCCTACAATTAGGGAGGGATCATGCGTTTCTGAACCCTCCCTTAGTTATGCTGCTAATAGGTTTAGTCAGCCGGGGGACCTCCAGTAATGCACTGGGCCTCACTCCTTTTCTCACTCTCAATGAAATATTTTTTTTTGCTGGTCATTAACATTTGTTTGTTCTCTCCCATAGATTGAGTCCCCATCGTGCTGTTTGCTCTCTACATGTCTGTTCTTTTCTTCTTCTCTATCCCCTCACCCCCCAGCCAGTCGCAGCAGATGACTGCCCCTCCCTGAGCCTGGTTCTGCTGGAGGTTTCTTCCTGTTAAAAGGGAGTTTTTCCTCTCCACCGTCGCCAAGTGCTTGCTCACAAGGGATCGCCTGATTGCTGGGGTCTTTCTGCAACTGTGGGGGTTCCCCCCTACAGTTGATAGTGCTATGAGATGACTGTTGTTGTGAAATGGCGCTATATAAATAAAGTTGAATTGAATTGAATTAAACAATCTGGTTAAAAAGTCCACTGCCATCTCTCCTAAACATCTCCATAGCTCCACAGGTATGTCATCTGGACCAATCGCCTTTCCATTCTTCATCCTCTTCAAAGCCGCCCTCACTTCTGCCTTGCTCATCCTCTGGACTTCCTTGTTCACCATCTTTCTTTCATCCATCCTCCTCTCTCTCATTTTCTTTATTCATCAGCTCTTCAAAGTACTCCTTCCACCTTCTCAACACACTCTCGTCATTTGTTAGCACATTACCATTTCTGTCCTTAACTTAACCTGCTGTACATCCTTTGCAACTCGATCTCTGTCTAGCCAGTCAATACATCTCCTTTTCTCTTTCCTTAGTGTCCAGCCTCTCATACAACTCACTATATGCCTTTTCCTTTGCCACCTCTCTTTGCCATGTGCCTAGATTCCAAATACTCCTGTCTACTTTCTTCATCTCCCTGACTATCCCACTTTTTCTTTGCTAACCTCTTCCTTTGAATACTTTCCTGTACCTCCTCATTCCACCACAGACTCTCCTCGTCTTCCTCTGTCCACTGGATATACCACATACCTTTCTACCCATTCCTCAATACTTTTGCTGTACTTTCCCAGTCATCTGGTAATTCTTCCCTACCACCCAGAGCCTGCATCAACTCCTTCCTGAACTCTATGCGACCTTCTTCTTTCTGTAACTTCCTCCACTTAATCTTTGGCTCTGCCTTCACCATTTTCCTCTTCATGCTTTGCAAAGTCATCCTACAGACTACCATCTGATGCTGTCTTGCTACATTCTCCCCTGCCACCACCTTATAGTCTCCTATCTCTTTCAGATTTCTCTTTCTGCATAAGATGTAGTCCACCTGTGTGCACCTTCCTCCACTCTTGTAAGTCACCCTATGTTCTTTTCTCTTCTTGATTTAATGGTGGATACTAATAACTAAACCCACCTTCCAGTGTGTGGAGCAGCTTTCCAGTGGCGATGTCAAAGATGTTGATGATCCCATCAATGGCTCCACTAGCTAAATACTTGCCATCAGGGCTCTGTGAAGTCAAAACAATAAAACAAATGAAAATATTTTTCAAGTTATAAAATTGGATGGACCGCATTAACACAATCTTTAAACTGGGATTGTGTAGGATAAGCAGTGAATTAAGGCAGGGGTCTACAACATGCAGCTCTGAAGCCACATGTGGTCATTTTTCTATAGTGTGTGTGTGTGTGTGTGTGGGGGGGGGCTTGCAAATTTACCAAAAAGTCACATACTTATGAGGGGAAAAACTAACTGCAGATGTACAAGGAAAAAAAACCCTCAAATTTGTGAGTAATGAATAACAAGAGCATTCTGAGGAGGGTACAATATTCCCCGCCTCCGTTTTCTTTGAAGATCCCAATACTTACTGACGGAGAGCAGTTCTCAACTTCTGAATATAATTACTGTGGCAGAACAAAATTATGATAAGCCCATCATCCACGAATATACAACAAAGTATACAAGCCATAGTTGTAGGTCAGAATCCCAAAGTGAACCTGTAGTCCTCAGGGACTACAGATGGAAATTAGTGAGAACGCTATAATCTGGTACAGAGCATGTTTACCCAGTGTTTAATGTTTTTTTTTCTGTACATGGTCCCTGACAAATAAACCAATAAACTAAACTTGATGTCGACCTTTGACCTTGCGATCCTAAAACTATAGTCACACTTCAGGGTCACAGGGTGAACCTGTGTACCAAGTTTGGTGACCCTTACTTTACTTGTACACTAATAAGGCATAAAGAATATTAACCTTGACCTCTGACCCCAAACCCATAGTCAGAGGTCAGGATCCCAATGTGAACCTGTATACCAGGTTTGGTGGCCCTAGCTTTGCTCGTTTTATATTAAGAGTAAATGTACCATAGTGCTACTGCAATGTTAACTTTGACCTTTGACCCCAAACCCATAGTTAGGTGAGGGTGGAAGTCGTCCAAGATGTATATTAGATACAACTACTGCATTGATTTAAAAAACCTACATCATTTCTTTCAGGAGTTATTGTGTTTAGAGGATTTATGGAAAAATCTGACCTTCAGTCTCAAGGTCATCTGATCAGAGTGAAATTGCAATATGCAGTCTATCAAACCATGGTACCAAGTTTCAAAACAATCGGACCAAAACTGTAGGAGGAGTTGATTTCACAATAGTAGGACAGACGGATGGACGGACTGACCCATAACATAATCCCCCCTTTGGGCTTCAACCGGCGGGACATAAAAATCTTGCAAATTTACAAATAAAATTTGCAACATTCTAAGAAAAACTGGCAAAATTTTGAGTAAAGAAATTTAAATATCAAAAATTCTCAAATTTATAAGCAATAAAATCTACTAGAATTTATTGGAAATGTTTCAAATTTATGAGAAATTATTTATCATCAACAGGAAATACCTGACCTATCACCAATGTTGACAGGCCAGTTTATCATTATGACTCACCTGTTTAATCTTCATTTTAGGCTCAAATATGCTTTGCAGATTTCTTTTTTGTGACAAAACTTTCTCAGAATTATCCATTTACATGGTAGAGGGCTGCTAATACTTTGGTATGAATTTATGAACACAAATCAAGATGTTTAACTGTGAAACTCTTTAAGAGTCACAGCACCCAGTCAACCAAAATGAGAATTTTACAGCTCCTTACATAAGCTATACTCAGGATGAATTTTCCTCGAGTGTCCAGAGAATATTCCTTCTTGCCACTTTCCACACCGAAGATGTTGACTTTGCCATGATGGCTTCCTGTTGCGATGTATTTAGAGTCAGGGGAGAAGGCAACCGTCCACGCGTCAACTGGAGCATGAGGGCAGAAAGATAGAGGGTTAAAAGCATCAGTCTGATTAAATCAATACATTTTTTAAGCAAAGGATACACATTATACTTGGCCAAATTTTAGGAAATTGGCTATTACAATAAAGATTCACATTTTGCGTTTACTCCCCTAAACTCAGTTAATATGAATCTTATTTAAATTTACTTTAACAAACCTGCCCTTCTTTTACTAAATTTAGAGACTGAAATTTAGAAATACTATCAAAATCTGTATAATGAGGGAGAAAAATCCACTCCACATGAACAAAAAACCTCAGTCATTCAAACAAGTGAATAAAGGTCTGTCTTCCTCAGACCGTGAATGACCCTGGAGTGAGTGTGTCACTAATTTAAAGTGACATGGCATTTAAACAAAGTGCAGCTTGGTTGAAGATACACAACCAGTGTTGCCAGGTTTCACGAGAGAAACAAGCAACCAGCTCTATGGAAACAAGCCCAACAGGCAAGACTACCACACTGTAAAAGAGAGGCTGCTTGATAATATATACTGATAGATTTATTTTTGTTTGCAGTGAATTGGCTGTAAACACAGTCAGCATTGAATAATGGAATTTTATAAACTCTAATTAAAGGAAAATACATATGCATTCTGCATAAGCAACAGCAAATTTATAGTAAACACATTCAACATAAAAACTTTGAATAAATTAAATTTTTAAACTCTGATAAAAAAAAAGACATGTGCATTCTGCATAAGTAACAGCATTAAACACGATTACAGTTTAGTGATGTGGGATGATGGGAGTTGTTGTCCGCTCGTCCTTTAAACAAAAACTAAATATTACACGACAGCCGACAACTTTATTTACGTGAAAAATTATCTTTTAAATTGACAAACATCATATGTGTAACTCGTGGCAAACTTTGATCGGGATCAAAAGATAATTTTTCAATGGAGAATTTTTTTCAGTTTAAGGTCCCATATGCACTGATCTGTATATATAAAAAAAAAACCTGGATAGCTCACGCCCCATTAGCGAGTACAGAGCCGGTTGGAGTCAGGCGGGCCACTGATCTCTATAGAAAAACTGGATGGATCATTGGCTGCCAGAAGTGAAGCCCCTGGTCGGCTACTTTTACTTCAAGTTCCCCAAAAATTAACAGATTTTGAACTTCTTGGTATGGAGAGACAGCTTATAATCTTGTGCAACCGAGCTGGGAGAGCTGTCACACAGACAGCAAAGCAAGCCCAAATAAGCAACTACACGTTAAAAAACAAGCCCAAAAACCCGCAACCCACGAATAACGAGATTTGCAAGCGACTTTAGAAAAAAAACAAACCCAAAGTCGCTTATAAGAAGCGGACTTGGCAACCATGTGCACAACAGGGCAGACATTTTTGTGTTTGGCGTGCTTAGGAGGTGACATAAAAGAAGGTTCCTTCCACACAGGCTAAAGAACAGATCAGATAAGCTTTCATTAATACCAGTCAGCACAACAAAATACAATCACACCTGGTCCAACATCCAAGGATTTGATCTGTTTTCCAGATTCCAGGTCCCAGAGACGGATGTGTGCATCCAGAGAGCTGGAGGCAGCGATGGCTCCATTGTGACTGATGTCGACTGACACAACACCCAGCTGGTGGCCCTCCAGGGTCCACTGCAGCTCCAGCTTCTCATCTGACCTGCATGAACACGGAGACACAGAGATTATTCAGTCATGTCGGGTCAAATAAACTCAAATTTGAAAGTCAAAATGGACAAGAAGCTCTGAAAAGAGTTGAGAAGCCACAACTAAAATTGACAATTCCCTAACAAGCTCATTAATTTGACTCGTTAGTAAATCCAGTCTAATGCATAACAATGGTATTTCTTGGAAACCCTTGTGAACATTTTATTAATGTATCAATCACTTAAAATTGTGTAAACTGTGGAGTTGCATGACCAATTAAAATAATCACAGCATGTCTAATTTGATTTGAAATTCATTCTGAAGGTTTTATCATTCAATGTTTTTTGTTATTTATGCGTAACTCGAGGAAAAGTATATAGAAAAAAAGAAACACATACCACTTCCAGACCTTCACCAGATCATCCAGTGAACCAGTGAGGATGGTTTCTGAGCCGTCTGCTTCACTCTTACCCCATGCTGCCGTCCAGATGGCATCATCATGTGCTGAGAGGAAAACAACAGAGATCATTACCCTGCTAAAGTAGCAGCTGTTTTAATTTTCTTCTTACGTCAACAGCAACAACAAGAACACTCTGAGGCCAGTGCAATATCCCCCACATCCATTTTCTTTGAAGATCCCAATACTTACTGACAGAGAGCAGTTTTCAACTTTTCAATAAAATTACTGTGGCAGAACCAAACTGTGATAAGCCCATGATACATGAATATACAACAAAGTATACAGCCCATAGCTGTAGGTCAGCATCCCAAGGTGAACCCATGTAGCGAGTATGGTGACCCTAGAGAGCTTTACACATTCTATAGTAAGAGATCATAGGGAGTGCCAACCTTGACCTTTTGACCCCAAACCTGTAGTCAGAGGTTATGGTCTCAGAGTGAATCTCTGTACCAGGTTTGGTGACCCTAGCTTTCTTTGTTGTTGAGATATACTTTATAAGGCATTTTGATGTTGACCTTTGACCCTGCAATCTCAAAACCACGGTCACACTTCAGGGCCACAGGGTGAACCTGTGTACCAAGTTTGGCGGCCCTAGCTTTACTTGTTATACAGGTGCATCTCACTAAATTAGAATATCATCGAAAAGTTGATTTACTTCAGTAATTCAATTCATAAAATGAAACTCATATTTTATATAAATTCATTACAGACAGAGCGATATATTTCAAGTGTTTATTTCTTTTAATTTTGATGGTTATGGCTTGCAGCTCAAGAAAACCCGAAAATCAGTTTCTCAAAAATAAGAATATTACATAAGATTAATTTTAAAAAACTGATTTTTTTAATACAAATGTTGGCCGACAAATTATTTCCTTGCACACACTCAATACTTTGTCAGGGCTTCTTTTGCATGAATTAATACTGCATCACTGTGGCATGGCATGAAGGCGATTAGCCTGTGTTACTGCTGAGGTGTTACGAAGGCCCAGGTTGCTTTGATAGCGGCCTTCAGCTCATCTGCATTGTTGGGTCTGGTGTCTCTCATCTCCCTGTTGACGATACTTCATAGATTCTGTATGGGGTTTAGGTCAGGAGAGTTTGCTGGCCAGTAAAATATGGTGATACCATGGTCATTAAACCAGGCTTTGGTACTTTTGGCAGCAGTGTGGGTAGGTGCCAAGTCCTGCTGGAAAATGAAATCAGCATCTCCATAAGCCTTGTCAGCAGAAGGAAGCATGAAGTGCACTAAAATGTCCTGGTAGACAGCTGCATTGACTTTGGACTTGATTAAACACAGTGGACTAACACCAGCAGATGACATGGCTCCCCAAATGAGGTGCCAAGTCCTGTCACTTGGGAAATCAAGGTCCCAGAGTCTGGAGGAAGAGTGAACAAGCATGGAATCCAAGTTGTTTGAGGTCCAGTGTGAAGTTTCCACAGTCATTGATGAAATGTGGAGCCATGCCATCTGCTGGTGTTTTTCCTCTGTGTTTAATCAAGTCCAATGTCAGTGCAGCCATCTAACAGGAAAATTTAGAGCACTTCATGCTTCCCTTTGCTGACAAGCTTTATGGAGAAGCTGATTTCATTTTCCAGCTGGACATGGCACCTGCCCACACTGCCAAAAGTACAAATACCTGGTTTAATGACCACGGTATCATTGTGCTTGATTAGCCAGCAAACTCTCCTGACCTAAATCCCATAGAGAATCTATGGTGTATTGTCAAGAGGAAGATGAAATACACCAGATCCAACAATGCAGATGAGCTGAAGGCCACTATCAAAGCAACCTGGGCTTCCATAACACCTCAGCAGTAACACAGGCTGATCGCCTTCATGCCATGCTGCATTGATGCAGTAATTATGCAAAAGGAGCCCCGACCAAGTATTGAGTGTGTACATTGACATACTTCTCGGTCAGCCAACATTTCTATTAAAAATACATTTTTTAAAATAAATTTTATGCAATATTCTAATTTTTTGAGAAACTGAATTTGGGGTTTTCATTTGCTGCAAGCCATAACCATCAAAATTAAAAGAAATAAATACTTGATATATATCACTCTGTGTGCAATGAATCTATATATGAGTTTCACTTTTTGAATTGAATTATTGAAATAAATCAGCTTTTCAATGACATTCTAATTTATTGAGATGAACCTGTACAGTAATAAGGCATAAGGAATGATAACCTTGACCTTTGACCCCAAACCCATAGTCAGAGGTCAGGATCCTAAGATGAACCTGTGTAGAAAGTTTGGTGAGCCTAGCTTTTTTGTTGTTGAAATATAATTTATAAGCCATTTTGATGTTGACCTTTGACCCTGTGAGCCCAAAACCACAGTCACACTTCAGGGTCACAGGGTAAACCTGTGTACCATGCTTGGTGACCCTAACTTTACTTGTACAGTAATAAGGCATAGGGAATGTTAAGCTTGACCTTTTGACCTAAAACTCATAGTCAGAAGTCAGGATCCCAAAGTGAACCTGTGTACCAGGTGTGGTGGCTCTAACTTTACTTGTACATACGTACAGACAGATAGACTTTATTGATCCCAAACTGGGAAAATGCAGTGTTACAGCAGCATGACAGTAGACCGCTAAACGACAGAAAACACACGCATGACAGACAAAGGGATTACCCATGGGAAGTAAAACTAACACTACTATAAAAAAGCCTATATACATCATAGCTGAATAGATGGTGACCCGTATAAACACAGGAGTCATACTCGCTGTACAATGCAGGATTATCAGGAGCAGAGTGAAATGTGAGGTACCAGTTAGACTGTAAGGTGCAGTATGGCAGCATAGTTATGACCAGAATACAACATCATAGTGAGTTATTGTACAGTGAAATGGCATGCAGCAGGAAAATTTCCTGTACCTAACCATTTGACAGCGAAGCTGTAGTAGTCTGCTGGAGAAAGTGCTCCGCTGTCTGTCCAGTGTGTGGTGGAAGGGGTGATCAGGATTGTCCATGACAGATCGCAGTTTACTGTTCTCCTCTCCACCACTGTCTCAAAGGTCTCCGGCCTGAGACCAATTACAGAGTCAGCCCTCTTGATAATCTTGTCAAGTCTGTTGGTGTCACTGGCTCTGATACTGCTACCCAACAGACAGCAGCAAAGAAGATGGCGCTGGTGACAACAGTCTGGTAGAAAAGCTCCAACATCCTGCTGCACATGTTGAAGGATCTCAGCTTCCTTAGGAAGTAGAATCTGCTCATCACCTTCTTGTGTGCAGCATCGGTGTTGAATCTCCAGTCCAGCCTGTTGCTGATCCTGACACCCAGATATTTGTAGTCCTCAACCACCCCCACATCCTCCCCCTAATCTGCAATGGCTGAGAAGGCGTCCTCTTCTTCCTGAAATCAATCATCATCTCTCTGGTCTTGCTGACATTCAGCCTCAGGTGATTCTGCTCTGTCCACTCCACAAATCTGTCTACCAGTGCCCTGTACTCCCCCATCCACTCCCCCTCTTATACACCCCACAACAGCTGAGTCATCAGATAATTTACAGTAATTACAGTAATAAGGTGTAAGAAATGCTAACCTTGACCTTTGACCTTTTGACCCTAAACCCACAGTCAGAGGTCAGGATTTCAAGGTGAGCCTGTGTACCCAGTTTGGTGACCCTAGTTTTGTTTGTTGTTGAGATATAGTTTAAAAGCCATTTTGATGTTGACCTTTGACCTTGCGATCCAAAAACCATAGTCACACTTCAGGGTCACAGGGTAAACCTGTGTACCATGTTTAGTGACCCTAACTTTACTTGTTGTACAGTAATAAGACATTGGGAATGTTAAGCTTGACCTTTGACCTCAAACTCATAGCCTGGGGTCAGGATCCCAAAGTGAACCTGTATACCTGGTTTGGTGGCCCTAGCTTTACTCGTTGTACAGTAATAAGTCATAATGAATGTTAACCTTGACCTTTGACCTTGTGACCCCAAACCCACAGTCAGAGGTCACAATCCCAAGGTGAACCTGTATACCTGGTTTGGTGGCCCTAGCTTTACTCGTTTTATAGTAATAGTAAATGTAGGATTTACCATTTACCATTGTGCAACCACAATGTTAACTTTGAACTTTGACCCCTTGATCCCAAACCCATAGTTAGGTGAGGGTGTAAGTCTTCCAAGATGTGTATTAGAGACAACTATTGTATTGCCTGCGCCACAGCTGGGGGTGGCTGTGTGGCAGGTGTAGTGTGGCCAACTACTGATCGGAGGGTCAAGGGTTCGATTCCCGCTTTGTCTGCAGTGTGCATGTCGAAGTGTCCTTGAGCAAGATACTGAACCCCCAGTTAATCCTGGTGGGTCAGGCCAGTGCCTGTGTATGGCAGCTCCGCCACCATCAGTGTGTGAATGTGTGTGTGAATGGGTGGACAGCAGGATCTGTAAAGCGCTTTGGTCATCTAGAGATGAGACAAAAAGCGCTATATAAGTGAACGTCATTTACCATTTGAAAAGCCTACATCATTTATTTCAGTAGTTACTGTGTTTAGAAGATTTAGGGGAAAATCTGACTTCTGACCTTAGGGTCATCCAATGAGAGTCAAATTCCAATATGCTATCACCAGAGTATATCAAGCCATGGTACCAAGTTTCAAAACAATCGGCCCAAAACTGTAGGAGTTGATTTCACAAGACAGTTACTGTCCATGAAGTGAGGTGAAACAGAAGGTTGGTCAGGGACTACAACTAAACATCATCTGATCAGAGCCAAATTGGAATATGCACATCCTCGGTGTATATCAAACCATGGTACCAAGTTTCAAAACAATCAGACAAAAACTGTAGGAGGAGTTGATTTCACAAAAGTGGGACAGACGGACGAACTGGCCCATAACATAATCCCCCTTTGGTCTTCACCCAAAGGGCTCGTCAACCCCTTTGGACTTCAACCGGCAGGGGATAATACAATGATTAGCAGACAATTAGCATTAAAGAGAAAATTCTTCAGAATAGAGAAGTGACAAGAAGATAGCAGGAAGGTAAGTTGAGATTCTACTTTTTTTAGTGGTAGCAGGGAAAGAGATTAAAAACGTAGATGAGGAATAAGAAAATACCAAATATGGAGCAATAAGGAAACATGCAACTGCATTTTGTAGAAAAGTACTGATAATGACATTTTGGGCTGATAATGTTTAAAATAATGCTATTTTTGATGCAATAAACTATATTGATGCAATGTCAATATCATTTATTTTGGAAATGAAGTAAATAAAATAAACACAACAGACTATCTGCTGTACTGGAAAAACACTTGGTTATCTGTTGGTAGTTTTATTTATTTATTTTTAATTAGTGCCTAATTTGCAGGTAGGAATGTCCTGGTCCAGTACTTGAGATCGTACAGTAAAAAAAATGCAATTCACTATTCTTATGGCAAGCTACAACAGCAGAAAACAACAGCTGGAAGCAGACCTTAGCGTTTAAAATCAGTGGAAACTAGATTATAACAGGCAATGAGTGAGACTATATAGCAGGTTACTCACCGTGTTCTTGTTTGAACAAAATACTGTACTGAAATCAAAGCATAAATTTTGAGTTAATATTTAGGGGAAAATGAAGGTGAAACAAATTCAACTCTTAAATTTCAGCTTACTTGAGTGCTCATTGTTTTGGTCCTTGGCAAGCTACTGAATCTTCTTCAACCTAAAAACACACAAGAATGTGGGTGAGTAGATTGGTACGGGCCATTTGAGTAATTTTATTAAATTTCAGAGAAAAATCACAAATTCAGGGCAAACAACAAATCTATATCTATAAAAATCTAGAATACTACCTTGATACTAAATCCAGCTGAACAACACAATTTAATCAGATCATCCACTTATTACATATATAGCTACAATGCTCCGCACTGTGTGTATATATATTTATATGTACATATGCACAGTATATTCACTGCTCTTGTTTTTCTTGTCTTCTTGATTGATGCTCTGAGTGTTGCTATCCCTGTGCTGTTGCAATCCTGGAATTTCCCCATTGTGGGACTAATAAAGGCTTATCTTATCTTAAATGCAGAGCCAGTCTCTCTCTTTCTCTCTCATGCTCACATAGCATGCTGCTGTGACCGTGCACTGTTCATTTCCCTCACCCAGAAGGTACGCCAGTTTGTCTTGATCATCTGTGTCCCCGAATCCATGGTCTAAGGTGTGGATGACAGGAAAGTATTTTTCTCTCAGATCCTGATAGAGAGGACAGCTGGTTAGGAAGTGAAGCTCTGTTTCCACTTCCTGTTGGGTGCAGTGGGATCCCAGTCTGTCCTCTGTGGGAAGCCACGTCTGTCGATGGCGTTCTCTCTCGATGGTGAGGTCGTGCTCACCAAGTCTGTACTTGGTCAAACATTTCCTCAGTTTTGGATCAGTCACAGTGCTCAGGTATTTTGCTATCGTGGAATCTCTATTTAGGGCCAGATAACATTTTATTCTGGTTCTTTCCTGCCAATGTGTGATGTATTTTTGTTTTTGGCGTTTAATAATTTGGTTGATTCCGACTGACTGGTTGAGGGCTCTGTTTATGAGTGGAGACTCAGAACCAGGTCTCGCTCTCTCCCTCTCTCTCATGTATATGTGTGTGTACCATACTGTATCTCACAACAGTGAGTACACTCCTCACATTTTTGTAAATATTCATGGGACAGCGCTGAAGATATGACACTTTGATACAATGTAAAATAGTCAGTGTACAGCTTGTATAACAGCGTAAATTTGCTGTCCCCTCAAAATAACTCAACACACAGCCATTAATGTCTAAACCACTGGCAACAAAAGTGAGTACACCCCTAAGTGAAAATGTCCAAATTGTGCCCAAAGTGTCATATCTTCAGCGTTGTCCCATGAATATTTACAAAAATGTGAGAAATGTACTCACTGTTGTGAGATACAGTATTGTACACACACACACACATATGAGAGAGAGAGAGAGAGAGAGAGCAAGACCTGGTTCTGAGTCTCCACTCATAAACAGAGCCCTCAACCAGTGTGCCCAAAGTGTCAATATTTTGTGTGGCCACCACTATTTTCCAGCACTGCTTTAACTCTCTTGGGTATGGAGTTCACTAGAGTTTCACAGGTTGCCACTGGAATCCTCTTCCACTCCTCCATGATGACATCATGGTGTTAGAGACCTTGCGCTCCTCCACCTTCCATTTGAGGATGCCCCACAGATGCTCAATAGGGTTTAGGTCTAGAGACATGCTTGGCCAGTCCATCACCTTTACCCTCAGTTTCTTTAGCAAGACAGTGGTTGTCTTGGAGGTGTGTTTGGGGTAGTTATCATGTTGGAATACTGCCCTGCAGCCCAGTTTCCGAAGGGAGGGAATCATGCTCTGCTTCAGTATGTCACAGTACATGTTGGCATTCATGGTTCCCTCAATGAACTGTAGCTCTCCAGGGCTGGCAGCACTCATGCAGCCCCAAACCATGACACTCCCACTATCATGCTTGACTGTAGTCAAGACACACTTGTCTTTGTACTCCTCACCTGGTTGCCGCCACACATGCTTGACACCATCTGAACCAAATAAGTTTATCTTGGTGTCATCAGACCACAGGACATGGTTTCAGTAATCCATGTCCTCAGTCTGCTTGTCTTCAGCAAACTGTTTGCAGGCTTTCTTGTGCATCATCTTTAAAAGGGGCTTCCTTCTGGAATGACAGCCATGCAGACCAATTTGATGCAGTGTGCGGCATATGGTCTGAGCACTGACAGGCTGACCCCCCACCCCTTCAACCTCTGCAGCAATGTTGGCAGCACTCATACATCTGTTGTCAAAAGCCAACCTCTGGATATGATGCTGAGCACATGCACTCAACTTCTTTGGTCGAACATGGGGAGGCCTGTTCTGAGTGGAACCTGTCCTGTTAAACTGCTGTATGGTCTTGGCCACCATGCTGCAGCTCAGATTCAGGGTGTTGGCAATCTTCTTATAGCCTAGGCCATCTTTATGTAGAGCATCAATTCTTTTTTTTCAGCTCCTCAGAGAGTTCTTTGCCATGAGGTGCCATGTTGAACTTCCAGTGACCAGTATGAGAGAGTGTGAGAGCGGTAACACCAAATTTAACACACTTGCTCCCCATTCACACCTGAGACCTTGTAACACTAATGAGTCACGTGACACCGAGGAGGGAAAATGGCTAATTGGGCACAATTTGGACATTTTCACTTAAGGGTGTACTCACTTTTGTTGCCAGTGGTTTAGCCATTAATGGCTGTGTGTTGAGTTATTTTGAAGGGACAGCAAATTTACACTGTTAAACAAGCTGTACACTGACTACTTTACATAGTATCAAAGTGTCATATCTTCAGTGTTGTCCCATGAAAAGATATAATAAGATATTTACAAAAATGTGAGGGGTGCACTCATTTTTGTGATATACATATATACACAGATTATACACACACACACACACACACACACACACATACAGTATATATACTGTATATATATATGGAGGGGTGTATGGCGGCTGGGTGGAGGGGTAGTACCTTGGTGTGAGGATGAGTGACCCCGAATCCTTCGGGTGGTTTGACCACCCTGGTCCCCACACCCACCTCAGCTCATACGTCTAGCTCCTAGTAGCTGCCTTGGGCACAGCAGCAGCCAGACCCCGGGCAACAGCGTCGCTCCGCCGGCTAAATGATGTACAGGTACCTGGGTGGAAAATTCCAGTCAGGGAGAGGGACATTTTCCCTCATCGTTGTGCATCCCCCAGCCAGGGGTTAAATGGTCGGTCTGCTGCACTTTCGCTTGTCGTGCAATACGCAGAAGGCTGGTCAGGTCACAACGACATTGTTCAGCAAGGGCTGTCCAGCAGCACCCTGGGGGAGGCGCCTTCCAAGGACAGTTACTTAGGCGACTATAGAAGTGTCCGGTCACCCCCCTGCAGCCACACACAGCCGGCGGATGTCTTGGCCTGTGTCTTGCCCCGCCACCACCTGTTTCCTGGTCAAGATGGTGGCACCAAGGACTGCGCACCCCTCTTGGCACCTTAATCATTTCTCTGCGCAGGTCTTCTTTTCTGCAAACCTAAACCTACATCTAAGTCCTGCGGCAACGGATGGGCCAGCGACGGGGGCAGGTTCTGGATGAGACTGGAAGCCCCTAGCTCGCCCTCCGCACATCAGGCGGTACGGGTGTGATAGTCGTCTGGGGCGGGGGCGGAGCGGCATACCCATTCGGCAGCTACACGTGCGACCGAGCAGCCTTCTTCAGGGATCGCACTGCTCACCTCCCTTCGAGGATGAGCCTGGAAAAGATGGCCCAAAAATTGCTCACGCCACTTCTTCCGGACGGGAAGCCATACCTGTCAGGGCATCCCCTCTAAGCGGCCAAAGATTAAGAAGAACCAAGTCGGTTCATCTCTATAGACTAGCAACATGGAATATACGCACATTGCAAGACTCCAAAGACCAGTCTTCATCTGATCGACCACCTCAACGTACTGCTCTCATTGCCACTGAACTCAAACGCTACAACATCGATACTGCAGCCTTCTGTGAGACCCGCTTTGCCAAGGAGGATTCCCTCTCTGAAATCAGAGAGGGATATACCTTCTTTTGGAAGGGTTTTCCAGCTGACGCTCCTTGGATACATGGGGTTGGCTTTGCCATCAAGTCTTCTATTATTAGATGCCTGCCCAAGACACCCGTAGGCATCAACGAGCAACTAATGACCCTATGAGTTCCCCTTGTGGCACAGAAGCATATGACTATTATTAGCGCATATGCTCCTACCCTTACCTCCACCGAAGATGCCAAGGATGAGTTCTATGACCAGCTCGACCAGATTCTGAGCTCAATATCTAAGACTGACAAAGTGGTCCTGATGGGTGACTTCAATGCACGCGTTGGCTCCAACTATGCGGTTTGGGGTGGTGTCATTGGTAAGAATGGGGTTGGTTCTACCAATGCAAATGGATTCAGGCTGCTCACCACCTGTGCCAAGCATGACCTCATCATCACCAACACCATATTCCAGCAGCCCAACAAACTGAAGACAATGTGGCAACACCCTTGGTCAAAGCACTAGCACCTGCTGGATTATATCATCGTCAGGCATGTTGACTTCCGTGACGTGACCATCACGCGGGTTTTACGTGGTGCTGAGTGTTGGACTGACCACAGGTGGAGGGTCTGCTCCACCCTCTGCTTCAGGCTGCAACAATCTGTCCGCAGACAAGCAGGCACAAAATGCATCAACTGCGGGGTGCTCAGAGCTCCTTCTAATCGCCGAGAACTCCAGCAAAGCATCTCTGTCTCTTTGGACAGTGAATCTGACAATCTTCCTGCCCAAACTCTGACGGACGAATGGGACACTCTCTCCTCCATCATCATTAGCGCCGCCACATCTGCCTTAGGTCACACGTCGCGTTGTCATAAAGACTGGTTTGACAACAACAACAGTGAGATCACAAGCTTCTTAAGAAGAAAAATGCAGCACATGACGCTGCGGTTCACAACTCGTCATTCGTCATACTGCGTTCCTACTTCATGGAGCTGCATTCCACTGTACAATCACATCTTCGACAGATGCAAGACAAATGGTGGAGGAACAAGGCCTGTGAGATACAGGGCCTTGCTGATGCCCACAACTTCCATGGTTTCTTTGATGCAGTAAAAACCATCTATGGACCAATCAAAGGCTCTACCATCCTGGTGTGCTCAGCTGACGGTACCACACTCATCAAGGACCGGCAAGGCATCCTAACTCGCTGGGCTGAGCACCTCAGCGAATTGTTAAATTGCATAAATCCTGCTGACCCAGATGTGGTCAACCGCCTGCCATCTCTCCCTACAGTCCCTGAAATGGACTTGGCTCCATCTTTTGATGAATGTCAACGAGCAGTCAAGAACCTCAAGAACAACAAGGCTGCTGGACCTGATGGCATCCCAGGTGAGATTTTGAAGTACAGTGGTGCCATCCTTCTCCAGTGCCTGCATCGGTTTATACTTGACGTCTGGGAAGCCAAGTCTCTCCCTCAGCGGTGGAAAGATGCAAACATCAGCAAGATCTATAAGAGAAAGGGAGACAAGTCCATCTGTGGGAACTACCGTGGTATCTTGCTACTTTCGGTTGCAGGCAAAGTCCTGGCTCGGATCATGCTGACTCCGATCCTTACCTCAGTTGCAGACACCGTTCTGCCTGAATCACAGTGTGGTTTCAGAAAGGACCGCAGCACCACGGATATGATCTTTGTGTTGTGCCTCCTTCAGGAAAAGTGCCGGGAACAACACCGTGACCTTTTCGTTGGATTCGTGGACCTCACCAAAGCTTTTGACACGGTGAATCGGGAGCTTCTCTGGACCGTTTTCTAAATGTGGCTGTCCCCCCCGGTTTCATCAGTATCTTCCGTGAGTTCCACGACGGTATGTTTGCCCGTGTCATCGTAGGGGGACTCCAGTCTGACCCCTTCGAGGTCAAGGTTGGCGTAAAACAGGGGTGTGTCCTTGCTCCTGTACTTTTAAACATCTACTTGGTGGCAGTCACGTTGCTCTCAAGGCAACAGCTGAAGATTGATGATGCGATCCCCTTTCGCTATTGCCTCGACGGGAGCGTCTTCAATCTCCAGTGGCTTAAGGCACACACCAAGAACCTGTCTGCGACAGTTTTCGAACTACAGTATGCCGATGATGCCGCTTTCATTAGTCACAGTGCTCCTGGTCTCCAATGGACGCTCTCTACCTTGGCTTCCATGTATGCCAATGCCGGCCTAGTCATGAATGCTCAGAAAACTGAGGTCCTTCACCAGTGTGCTTCCAATGCCATCCACCACCCTCAAGCTACCTTCAAGGTCGGTGACGATGTCCTGCACTAGGTTGACAACTTCACCTACCTGGACATTATCATCTTGTCATCTTGTTCCAATGATGATGAAGTCCAGAACTGGATCAGGCAAGCAGCTACCGCCTTTGGCAGACTCTCTCCTAGGGTTTTCCTAAACCACGACATCACTATCTCGACCAAAGTCGCGGTCTACCAGGCTGTAGTCATCCCTTTACTTCTGTATGCCTGCAAGGCCTGGACCCTCTATAGGGTGCACATCTGGTGCCTAGAAACATTCCACATCCGATGTCTGCAAAAGATTCTCGGTCTCACATGGGCTGATAAGAGTCCCCCACGTCACCATTCTTCATATAGCCGGTTGTGTGAGTATAGCGGCACAGATTATCAAGAGGCAGCTGCGTTGGGTGGGACACGTCCGTAGGATGCCAGAGGATCGGCTGCCCCGCATGATCCTCTATGGCAAGCTTTCCAGCGGGCGACATACAGTTGGCAGTCAGCGGAAGCGATTTAAGGATAATCTGAAGGCTTCACTGAAGAAATGTAACATCTTGCCCTCCAGCCTGGAACAGTTAGCTGCTGATCATTCCACCTGGCATTCTACCACCAATCAAGCCGTTCAGTTCTTTGAAGACTGCCGCATGCATTCCAGGGTGGATCACCAACACCACGCGCAGCAATTCAACCCTCCACCCGGAGATGGTATTCCTTGTCCAACCTGTGGGTGCAGGTGTGCCTCTGCATTTGGACTATGCAGTCATCAACGCAGCCACCAGTGACATCCCCAATACAGCAACTGATGTAGGGCAGCAGAGAAGACGTCGTCATCACATTACCGATGGACAACCAAGACAATACACACACACACACACACACACACACACACACCCCCCTCACAAAAAGTCAGGGATATTCGGCTTTCGGGTGAAATTTCAGGATGTACCTAAAATGCACTATAACCTTACAGGTGAACTTGATCTTCTCTAACTTTTGAAAGCACATTTTCAACTGTTCAATGTTTCAGTACTTTTTGCATAACTTGCTGGTCTCTAACAAGGTGCTTAATGGCAAAATTCACAAAAGGTGTTTGATCCATGAATTGATCAATACATTTTCTGGTTCAATCAGAATTGGTATTTAAACAGTCCTCTTGATCATGCTGTTCACATTTTAACATCATGACACCAAGCCGACACCTAACAGTTGATCAACAGCACCTCGCCATTGCGAGGCTTCAAACAGGATGTTCTCAGAGGGGAGTGGCCACTGAGCTTAGTGTCACAGATTGTCATCAGCAGGTTGGAAGAGAGATACGGAGAGACTGGAAGAGTCACAGAAAGGCATAGAAGTGGACGTCCTTTGGCCACATGCCATGCTGATGACCACTTCATTGTGAACAGTGCCCTGTGGAACCGGATGATGAAGCCACTCAACTCTAGGCACATTTAAGTGAGATGAGAGGAACCCAAGTGTCATGCCAGACCATTCAAAACTGTTTATATCAGTGTGGTCTGCGTGCTAGATGACCTACAAGGGTACCTGACCACACCACCAGGCACAGGCGTCATTGTCTTGCATGGGCCAGGGAGCATTTATGCTGGACAAGGGACCAGTGGGCTTCAGTGCTGTTCTCCGATGAAAGTCGATTCATGTTGAGGAGAAATGATGGCCTCCAACGATGTTGGGAGACATCAAGGAGAGCGCTTTGCATCAGCCACTGTTGTCAACAGACAAGCCTTTGATGGTGGTGGTGTTACAGTCTGAGCAGGTGTGCCTAGTCCATACAGAACTGCCCTAAACCTTGTGAATGGTACAGTGACAAGCCGATACTACCTGAAAAACATCATTAATCCAGTCATTGTGCCCCTGCATGAACAACACAGGCCTAATTTCATCTTCATGGATGACAATGCTCCAGCTCATCGAAGTCGCATCATTAGGGAACGGCTGCTGGAGGCTGGGGTACCTCCAATGGAGTGGCCTGCACTTTCTCCAAACCTGAATCCCACAGAAAATCTATGGGATTAGCTGAGTTGCCATGTAGAGGCTCGTAACCCTGCACCCCACAACCTCAATGACCTGAGGGCCGCCCTTCAAGAAGAGTGGAATACCATGCCTCAGAGGACAATAAGTCGACTTGTGAACAGCATGAGACATCGTTGTCAAGCTAGAATTGATGATCAAGGGCACATGACAAGTTATTGAGACAATGACATTTTTTGTTGTGGTATACCCACCACTGTTGTTGACTTTTGCTTCAATAAATTGTTTGAGATGAGAAAATCATTGCATGCTTCTACGTAAATGCCCTACTTTCATGAAATAATATCACTGTGTGTGAACTTTTTACATTTTCCATAAATTTCACCCAAAAGTTAAATATCCCTAACTTTCTGTGAGTAGTGTATATATATATATATATATCTTCTCCGGGTTGAGGACAAGCTCCTGCCCCAAGTGGAGGATGGTCCAAGCTCCTGCCCCAAGTATTTCATGGTCTTATTCATGAGTGAGGGGAGAATGGAGCGGGAGCTTGACAGACAGATCAGAGCAGCATCTGCAGTGATGCGGATGTTGTACTGGTCTGTCGTGGTGAAGAGGGAGCTGAGCTTTGAGGTAAAGCTGTTGATTTACCAGTCAATCTATGCTCCTAGCCTCACCTATGGTCATGAGCTTTGGGTAACGGCTGAAAGAACGAGACTGCGGATACAAGTGGCTGAAATGGGCTTCCTCTGTAGGATTGCTGGACTCACCCTTCGAGATAGGGTGAGGAGCTCAGTCATCTGGGAGAGGCTCAGAGTAGAACTGCTGCTCCTCCACATTGAGCCAGCTGAGGTGGTTTGGGCATCTGATTAGGATGCCTCCTGAACGCCTCCCACTTGAGGAGACCCTGGGGCAGACCTAGGACACGCTGGAGAGACTATGTCTCCCAGCTGTCCCGGGAACACTTTGGCATCTTATCAGAAGAGCTGGAGGTGGCTGGGGAGAGGGAAGTCTGGACTTCTCTGCCTGAACTGCTGCCTCGGCGACCCGGACCTCGACAAAAGCAGTAGAAGATGGATGGATGAGCTGATTTTTCAGCACATTCTTCCCTGTTTGTTCTTTTTAACATGACTATTGTAACTGGGCATCAACTGTGATTGATGTCTTCCTTATTACAAAGCAGCATTACTATCGGGTGCATTTTGGCTCACACACATGGGCTTTGGTAATAAGATACACCTTTATTAGTCCCACAGTGGGGAAATTCCAGGATTACAGCAGCAAAAGGATAGCAGCACTTAGAGCAATAGTAAATAAGATAATAAGAACTGGTTAGCCAAAGTAGTAAATGAATATACATATGTACACAGATATATACACAGTGCAGGAGCATTGCAGCTGGATGGAGTAAACAGCACCCTGGAGAATATGAATATGTACCCAGACAGTATATTTCGCATATACAGTATATATATATATATATATATATATATATATATATATATATATATATAGATGGATATAGATATAGTCTGGCTCTACTTCCTGGAATTTACCCATTGTGAGACTAATAATGGCTTATCTTATCTTACTTTACTTTGCAAGGTTGGATTAAATAAAATTTTACTCTACCTTATTTCCTCAGTAGATGATCTGTTTAACTAGTACTTTTCAACTGGATTTAACACCAAGTTCATAGTTATTTTAATCCATCATCAAATATTTTGGGGGGAAGATTTCAATTTTTCAAGATCATTTTCTCTATGTTTCATATACATGTTTTACTCCTCACTTTTCCATATCTTTCCTCAAAAATGCACCCCCCCCAAATTGACCATTTTGCCATAAATGTTCTACTTTTTATCTCGTAAATTTGCATGTCGCTCTGACCATTTCCTTTTTCAAGTATTTCGGAGTTAACAGCGGCAGTGTTTAAAAGTGTGTAACGCCGTTTGTGAATGGGACAAAATGAAACTGTTTCGAATGCTCTAAAAGTGGTCTGTAACTGAATAAAAGGAGACTAACCACAGCTCTGGGCGAGAGAGAGACTTTATTGATCCCAAACTGGGAAATTACAGTGTCACAGTAGCATGACACAGTAAGACGGCCCAAACCAACAGAAATACACATAGCATAATAGAAAAGGAGTTACCCAGGGAAGTTAAAATGCTTCGATACTAAGAGAAGGACTAAGAGGCGCAGGGTGAAATATGAGGTACCAATTAAACTGTAAGGCGCTGTATGGCAGCACTGTCATGACCAAAATTCAACATTAGAGTGAGTTACTGTAAAGTGAAATGGCATGTGGCAGAAAAAATTCTCGGTACCTGACCGTTCGGCAGCGGAATTGTAGTGACTCTGCTGGACAAATACCGCTGATTTGATTTCTCTACAAACTTACTGATTTATCACTCATTACATAAAGCGTTCCGTGTTGAAAACTATATAACTAGGGTGGTTTATACAAACATACCTTAAAAATCCACGAAACGATTTTTCATCAATATTTGGAAGCTCAGCGGTTCATAGGAGAGACGCCATGTTAACAACATCTGACGTAACATCCGCTACTGGCCGTCGTTTTTCTCAGTTTTTTTTTTAGTTAAAAACAACTGAAGCGGCTCTCTAGCGCCACCAGTGGAACGGCGGTGGTAAAACAAGCCTAAAATACTTCGAATACAATAAATACAACACAAAAAAAATCTCTGATTATTTGATATTGAAGCAGAGCAGGGTTCAGCAATCTCGACTATAGAAAGAGCCTTTTTGAGTAATTTTTAGCCAAAAACAAATAAAAAAGGTCTCAACACTTCATGACTTCATCCTACTCCTTTTCGAGCATGTAGATTGTGAAGCATCTGAATGTCGAGAGAAAACTGTAATCTATTATGTTCTATTTTTTGCCTTGTGCTTTACTGATTTTACATTTACATGTTTGAAATAAAAAAAATATTCAAAGGCACGTGGCAATAAAAGCTAACAAATTTTTTTTACTTTTTCTGTCAATTTGCCACTTTTCTTAGTCATTTTATATTTTTTAGCTTAAATTTGAAACATTTTTCCTTGTAAATTTTTGAGGTTTTCTCTTAAACTAGAAACGTTTCTCAAACAAATCTTAAATTTTGCAAATTTGAGACTGCTTTCTTTTAAAGTTCATTTCAGACCTTTTCTTCAGCATAGTCTAATTTTTTTTCTGACAAACAAAAATCTGCCTGGAGCCCAAAACATATTCAGCTTCAAAGGTACCATAGTCTTCTGCATTAAATACTTTTAAAACAAAATGGTTCCTGTCTTAGTGGTAGATTTCCCCTTTACTAACAGCACAGGCATAGTATTTTAAATTGATTTTGTTAAACTCCTGACTTTAAGATTCAGTCTTAATCAGACAGATTTAGAAGTTCCAGTTAAGATTACAGAGTTTCTCAATCTTCGTTCCCCTAAATTGATATCAAAAATACACGGACTACTATCAAAACTAGATGAATCGGTATCTTTTCCAATATCAAAATGGGAGACAGACTTATCGATCACTAAGGATGAAAGCTTCTGGACACAAATATGTTTAAACACTTTTAAGATGACTAAAAACTCTAATTTACAACTCAATTCATTACACGGGACAAAGGATGTTCAAAATGGGCCTGAGTCACACAAATATCTGCTTCTACTGCACCAGCAACAACCCGGATAGCTATATGCATGCTATGTGGTCCTGTGCACCGGTTCAAAAGTTCTGGCGGAAGATACAGTATGTGAGGACCTGTCGGCATGCCTTGGGTATCGTGTCCCATCCTCACCCACACTTTGCATATTAGGTGGTTTAAGTGAAATAAATATAGAGGCAAGAATGTCACACATGGTTCTCACCACCTTATGCGTCGCAAAGAAAACTATCCTCATGACTTGGAAATCAATAAATAATTTATGCATGACTCACTATAATAACTTACTATTAGATTATATTAGCCTGGAGAGAATGTCTGCCTCCTTAAGTAATCAATTGGCTGAATTCAATTCTGTCTGGTCCCCGCTTATTAATTCCATAACCTGAGGGGTGGCGGGCGGTGGCTTGCTCTCCTTGGCACCTCTGGTGGCTAGCTGCACCCCGACCACAAGGGGCCGGTGTCTGGGGGGCCTGTTCTGGGATGGCCTTGTGTCTGGTTCAGGGGGGCTGGTTGGGGGGTGGGCTGTGGGGTGGGCTGTGGTCCCAGCCAGGGGGGCCAGGGTCAGGTGTGCACCGGTGGTCTGGGCCGGCCCCGGTGCGTCCTTGCACAGTGGGGTCGTGTCCTCCCTGGGGTCCTGGCGGCGCCCTGGGGCAGATGCCTGCATCCTGGGGGGGTCGCCCTCCCCGTCCTCTAGGGCCTGTGGGTGTGCATTTGTGTGTGTGTACGTGTGTGAGAGTGGGTGCAAGTGGGGCGTGTGTGTCAGCAGGTGCGGAAGTAGGTGCGTAGGTGTGTATGTTGTGTGAGGGCATGTGGGGCTGTGTGTGAGTGTAGGTGGGCATATGTGATGGTGAGTGTGTGTGTATGTGTGCACATAAGGGTGACCGGGGGTGTGTGTGTATACGGGTGCGGTTACCTGTGGGTGGATGTGTGGGGGAGGAGGATGTGTGTATGGGTAGGAGAACTTCGTTGGGTGGCAGGGGTGGGGTGGCCCATCTAATGGCATGGGGGTTGGCAATTCGGGGCCTGCTTGTCCCGGCCGCCCTGCTGTTGTGTCTCTGGGTGGGGCGCTTTGTCACATTGCCCCTGGGCTGCTTAGCCTGGCAGCCCTCGCCCTGGGTTGGGATTTGGGGGCAGTGAGTGACCTCATGAACCAGTTTGCAAGCTGGCTTCTGGGGGGGGACGGCCTCGCTTTTGGACCACCTCCCTCCCAGTCTTATTTCCCTCCTGGCGCATGGGGTCCCTGGGACCTCACTGGGGGGGTGGGGGTCTGTGTCCTACCAGGGTATAAAAGGCCTACCTGGAAGAGGCACAGTCTGTTTATGACCAGCGCCTCAGCCTTGATGGGAGTGCCTTCGTGTTGTGTGAGTTCATTAATAAAGCTACATTATACTGCACCTTCAGCCTCATCATTGGAGCACTGGTTCTGGACATAACAATACCCTCTATACCTGAATCCTAAATTTGAAAACTGAATGCCATTGTAAAAAATTAAATGTCTAGATAATGAATCCAGAGTAAGTTTTTAATATCAGGATGATTTTGTCACAAATCTCACTGATTTACTATCATTTCAGATATCAGACATCCTGCCTGGTTCCTGTCCCCAAGAAGTCATCTCCATCGGATTTGAATGACTACTGACCAGTTGCCCTCACATCTCATGTGATGAAGGTCCTGGAGAGACTGGTCTTAGCCCACCTGAGGCCGCAGGTGGAGACATGGCTGGACCCTCTGCAGTTTGCATATCAGCCCCATTTAGGAGTTGAAGATGCTGTCATCTACCTGCTGCAATGAGCCCATCAGCACCTGGATGGTGGAGAAGATACTGTGAGAATCACTTTTTTGATTTCTCCAGTGCCTTTAACACCATCCAGCCACTGCTGCTGGGCGAGAAGCTGCGGGGGATGGGGGTTGACAGCTCTGTGATCGCCTGGATTACCGACTACCTGACAGGCAGACCACAGTTTGACAGGCTGGGCAGTGTCTTGTCTGGAGTGGTGGCTAGTGATACGGGAGCGCCACAGGGGACTGTGCTCTCTCCTTTTCTTTTTACCTTATACACCACGGACTTTCAGTACAACACTGGGTCATGTCACCTGCAAAAATTCTCTGATGACTCAGCTGTTGTGGGGTGTATAAGAGGAGGAGAGGAGGGGGAGTACAGGGCACTGGTAGACAGATTTGTGGAGTGGACGGAACAGAATCACCTGAGGTGGAATGTCAGCAAGACCAGGGAGATGATGATTGACTTCAGGAAGAGGAAGGCTCCTTCTCAGCCACTGCAGATTAGGGGGGAGGATGTGGGAGTGGTTGAGGACTACAAATATCTGGGTGTCAGGATCAGCAGCGGGTTGGACTGGAGATCCAACACCAATGCTGCGCACAAGAAGGGGATGAGCAGACTCTATTTCCTGAGAAAACTGAGATCCTTCAACGTGTGCAGCAGGATGCTGGAGCTTTTCTACCAGACTGGTGTCGCCAGCGCCATCTTTTTTGCTGCTGTTTGTTGGGGTAGCAGTATCAGGGCCAGAGATACCAACAGACTTTGACAAGATTATCAAGAGGGCTGGCTCTGTAATTGGTCTCAGACCGGAGACCTTTGAGACAGTGGTGGAGAGGAGAACACTAAATAAACGGCAATCCATCATGAACAATCCTGATCACCCCCTCCACCACACACTAGATAGACAGCGAAGCACTTTCTCCAGTAGACTACTACAACTTCATTGTCGAACGGCCAGGTACAGGAAATCTTTCCTGCCACATGCAATTTCACTGTACAATAACTCACTATGATGTTGTATTCTGGTCATAGCTATGCTGCCACACTGCACCTTACAGACTAACTGGTACCTCACATTTCACTCTGCTCCTGATAGTCCTTCTTTGTGCAATGGGATGATTCATGTGTTTATACGGGTCATCATATATTAAGCTATGATGTATATAGGTTCTATAGTCATGTTAGTTTCTTTTTTACTTTCCATGGGTAATCCCTTTGTCTGTCGTGTGTTTCTGTTGTTTGGCTGTCTACTGTCATGCTGCTGTTACACTGTAATTTCCCAGTTTGGGATCAATAAAGTACATCTATCTATCTATCTATCTATCTATCTATCTATCTATCTATCTATCTATCTATCTATCTATCTATCTATCTATCTATCTATCTATCTATCTAATGAGTGAAACATAGCACATCTAAGGTGTGGTGTGCTATGTTCATAATGCCTCTGCAGGCAGGATAACTGTTACTTTTGTCATAGTCTTGCTGACTAAATTACACATAGTGTCCTTAATTCATCTACTTGGTAAAAAAATAGCTACACAGTGGTAAGCTTCATCCACATTCAGCAGCTGCATTAACTTCAGTTCTGTGGCTAGAATGATGAGCATGGTATCAAAATAAACTAGATAACCCAATGCACCTGCTGATATCACTGTTAAGATGCTATTGGCGGGGGGGGGGGGGGGTATTTTACATCTTTCCAAGATTTTTGCGTGGGAAATTCTTGCATGAATTACGTTTTCCAAAATTGTCAATGAAGTACCTCTCTTAAACCATTTGAACATTAACTGGGCTTATTTTATGTCAGGAGCAAGAATGTGAAAGTGACAGCAGCAGGGATAACAAAGAGGGAGAGAGGGAGGAGAGAGATGGCCCAGGTGACCAGAGGGAGAGTGAGGCAGCACAAAGGATCAGCAAGAACAAGGCAGCATAGGAGGCACAAGTGACCAGGTAACAATAAAAAATGAACTTTGTGCCTTAGAGAACAGACTACTGACTAGATCATCATAATAATGTTCTGTTGGACAAACTAATGAATTTTAGACTTGTCCTCATAAGTGATTGACATTTTCTTTTTGTTCATGTGATTTCCTCACAGAGAGACACAGGGTGAGGGCAGCAGTCGGACAAATCCATTCTGTTATTACCACTGTATGGTGATTTAGCTAAGAGTCAGGCTAAGCTTAATCCTAGTGACTTGTCTGCCAGTGCAGGGGTCAGTGCTATGAGAAATAAGTGCTTTTCACATCACTAAACTGTAATCATGTTTAGTGATGTGGGATGATGGGAGTTGTTGTCCGCTAGTTGTTTTAAACAAAAACTAAATATTACTCTGTTATTATACAACTGCAGACAACATTAATTATGTGGAAAGTTACCTTTTAAACTGACAAACATCATATGTGTAACTGATAGCAAAATTTGATTGGGATCAAAAGATAATGTCATTCTTGCCATTCATTTCAACAGAGAATTTTTTTCGATTTAAGGTCCCATGTGCAGAAGTAGAGGGGGCGTGACTTAAGCTCTCTATATGGGCAGAAATCTCAACCCCCCCAATGTTTGAAACAAAGTTACGCCCTCGATCTGAGCTGTCTCTCTGATACATTCATTTTTAATCCTGTCCCTCCTAGTCACTCCCAATGAGAATCTTAGCATTTTCAACTCTGCCACCTCCAGTTCCAACTCCTGTCTTTTTATCAGTGCTACTGTCTCCAAACCATACAACATAGCGGGTCTCACTACTGTCTTGTAAATCTTCCCTTTCACTCTAGCTGCTATCTTTCTGTCACAAATCACCCCTAACACTCCACCCCCTCCACCCTGCCTGCACTCTCTTCTTCCCCTCTCTTGTGTATTTTTCCATTTCTTTGGATGGCTGACCCCAGTTATTTAAACTCATCTACTTTCACTAGCTCTACTCCTTCCATCTTCAATGTTATATCTGCCGCCCTCTCAATCACTCATATGGATTCTGTCTTGCTTCTACTGACTTTCATCCCTCTTCTCTCCAGAACATACCTCCACCTCTGCAGGTTCTCTTCCACCTGCTCCCTACTCTCACTATAGATTACAATGTCGTCTGCAAACATCATGGTCCATGGAGACGCCTACCTAACCTCATCTGTCAGCCTGTCCATCACCATGGCAAGCAAGAGCCCTTGAGCCCCTTCTTAGAACTGATCCCTGATGTAATCCCACCCCCACCTGTCATTCATCATGATCTGCATGTTGATTTGTGCAAAGGTTTTACGTCAGATGCCCTTCCTGACACAACCCTCCCATTTACCCAGGCTTGGGACTGGCACTAGGAGTACACTGGCTTGGGCACCCCCGTGACTGGATTATATTTGTTAGAAATATTGCTTATCTGTGTTCCTCCATCCAGCCATCCATTTCCTCCCACTTTTCCAAAGGTCTGGGTCACGGAGACAGCAGCTCAAGCAGAGAAGCCCAGACTTCCCTCTCCCCAGCCACCTGCTACAGTTCTTCAGAGAGGATGCCAAGACATTCCCAGGCCAGCTGGGAGACGTAGGCTCTCCAGCATATCCTTGGCCTGTCCTGGGGTCTCCTCCCAGTGGGATGTGCCCAAAACACCTCAAGTGGGAGGCGTCCAGGAAGCATCCTGATCAAATGCCTATACCACCTCAACTGGCTCCTTTCGATGTGGAGGAGCAGCGGTTCTACTCTCAGCCTCTTCCGGATGACTGAGCTCCTCATCCTATCTTGAAGGGTGAGTCCAGCAATCCTACGGTGAAAGCTCATTTCAGCCACTTGTATCCGCCATCTCATTCTTTCGGTCATTACCCAAAGCTCATGACCAGAAGTAAGGGTAGGAAAGTAGATTGACCGGTTAATCGAGAGCTTTGCTTTAGAGCTCAGCTCTCTCTTCACCACAACAGACCAGTACAACGTTTACATCACTGCAGATGCTGCTCCGATTCTCTCGCACCATTCTCCCCTCACTCGTGAATGAGACCCCGAGATACTGAAACTCCTCCACTTGGGGCGGGAGCTTGTCCCCAACCCGGAGAGGGCAATCCACCCTTTTCTGGCTGAGGACCATGGACTCGGACTTGGAGGTGCTGATTCTCATCCCAGTCGCTTCACACTCAGCAAAACCATCCCAGCAAGACCTGCCGGTCATTGCTCAATGAAACCAACAGGACGACATCATCTGCAAACATCAGAGATGAGATCCTGCGGACACCAAAAATGGTATCCTCCGTTCCTTGGCTGCGCCTAGATATCTTGTTCTATAAAAATTATGAACAGGATCAGTGACACAGGGCAGCCCTGGCTGAGTCCAACTCTCACTGGAAACGAGTCTGACTGGGTGTTGGGAATACAAACCAAACTCTTGCAACTACAAATCAACTCTTGCAACGGTCGTATAAGGACCAGATAGCTCATAACAACAAGCCCAATACCCCATACTCCCACAGCACCCCCACAAGACACCATGAGGGACGCGGTCGAATGCTTTCTCCAAGTCCACAAAGCACATGTGGACTGACTGGGCAAACTCCCACGAACCCTCGAGGATTCCCGAGAGGGTAAAGAGTTGGACTGATGTGCCATGGCCAGGATGAAAACCACATTGCTCCTCCTGGATCCGAGGTTTGACCAGTGGTCAGACTCTCCTCTCCAGTACCCTGGTATAGACCTTCCCAGGAAGGCTGAGAAATGTGATCCCCCTAAAGTTGAAACACACCCTCTGGTCCCCCTTCTTGAAGAGAGGAACCACCACCCCAGTTTGCCATGCCAAAGGCACTGTTCCTGACCTCCACGCAATGTTGCAGAGGTGTGTCAACCATGACAGCCCTACAACATCCAAGGTCTTGAGGTACTCAAGGTGAATCTCGTTTACTCCCGGGGCCCAGCCACCAAAGAGTTTTTTAACCACTTCGGCGACCTCAGACCCTATGATGGATGAGTTGTCCCCCTTGTCCTCAATCCCTGCTTCCTCTGTGGAAGACCTGTCAGTGAGATTGAGGAGATCCTTGAAGTATTCCTTCCCCCACCCAACAATATCCTCAGTTGAAGTCAGCAGTGCCCCATCTGCACCACACACAGTGTGGACAGGGAGCGGCTTCCCCCTCCCGAGCTGCCAGACAGTTTGCCAGAATCTCTTCAAGACCAACCGAAAGTCTTGTTCCATGGCCTCGCCAAATTCCTTCCACACCCAAGTTTTTGCTTCAGCAACCACCCGAGCTGCACTACCCTTGGCCTGTCGGTACATCTCAGCTGCTTTGGGAGTCCCACAAGCCAACCAAGCTTGATAGGACTCTTTCTTTAGCTTGATGGCCCCCATCAAGCCACTGGTGTCCTCCATTTGGTTCGGTGGTTGCCACCATGAGATGCACCAACAACCTTGCGGCCTAACTGTGTTCTTGATTTCTAAAAATGTGTGTCTGTATAAAAAAGACCTACTGAATAAATGCCCATGATGACACCATGATAAATTAAACAAAATTCATTAAAACATGCAACAACAGTCTTGTGCAACAAACAGTTTATCATAGTTTCACCTCAAGCAATAGAAGCAGAAGTGATGGTGATGCAGCTGTTTTCCACTGTGATTCATTAGCATTTTCTTGGAAGCAACATTAGCAGATAATGAGCCTGTTGATGTGGCATCGTCTGCAGCGTGCTTGATAAACTTCTGTTCTCATTATGTTTAAGATGACAAAATGAAGCACCATGACAGCAGAGATACATAAAAACATTAAATCATCTCTCTAATTCAGTCAGTCGAGATACAGAATATTTTGAAACCAAATCCAAAAATAAAATTCAGCAGCTACTTTTAGATACAGATCTACTCTTATCTTCATAAAGAGATTTTAAGATGGAAAAAGGTGAGTATAAGGGCACCAAATGCTCTAAAAAGTTTAATATGTTCTCAAGGGATGATAATTTTCCTACCTATGGCTTTATAAAATAATGAAGAGAACTGAGGTAAATGATGATTCTAATCAACTTTTGTACTGAGACTGATGAAACATCGAATTATTGTGGTTGTATGAAATTATTTGGCAACTTATTTAACATGTTAACTCTTTGCATGTATTTGACAAGGTTGGTATTTTCAGATCCAAAAGCAGACATGGTTTGAGACTAAATGGAAGTGTAAAGAATAATTTTATTGAAATAATAAACATTTTGCAGGAGGCATTCGGAGAGGCTGACAGCCCTGTGAGAAGAGAGCAGAGGAGAAGGTAAGTAATGAGAACAAGGGGATGACTGGTAATGTTATTTTCTATTTTTGGTTTCTTACAGGTAAGACTCACTGACCCACTGACAGTCAGTGGGTCTCTTCCTTTTTATAATGAAAATGTAAACATGCTGTTCTGGTTACTTAGCTTTTTTGTGCCGTTGGTTATTAATAATAATGGATTAGATTTATATGGTGCTTTACATGTCAAGTGACATCTCAAAGCACTTACAGTGATTTCATTATTCATTCACTGATAGTGGTAAGCTACCTGTGTAGCTTACCACTGTAGTCTGTAGGGCAGACTGACAGAAACATGGCTGCCAATCTGTGCCAGTGGCCTCTTCGACCACTACCGAACATTTATACACATTCATACCCAATGTCATGGACACTGGAGGCAACGTGGGTAAAGTGTCTTGTCCAGGGACACAACGGCGGGATGGCTGGGGAGAGCGGGATTTGAACCATCAACCCTGCGGTTGTTGGACGACCCTGCTCTACCGCCTGAGCCACTGCTGCCCTGGATTAGATGAGAATGGTGAATAATCCAGAGTCTGCTGCTATTAGGAGGTCATTTATGATTTTTAAAAGTGCAGTTTCAGTGCTATGGAGGGAGTGGAAACCAGACTGGAATTTTTCATATAGATTGTGTGTAAGATGGGAGTGGATTTGGGTTGCAACTATTTTTTTTGAGAATTTTGGAGAGGACGAGTAAATTGGAAATAGGGGTGGGAGGCGAGGGACCTCGTGATCCAATTAAGATTGTGATACTTGGGTCATGATTAGGGATGTTAATGATTAATTGACTTTTGATTAATTATCGATAAGAATTTAGTCAACTACATTAAATTAGTTGTCAATTAATTGATAACTGGATTACCAGAGTGGTGGCCTAGTGGTAGAGCATCTGCCCCACAGCCAGGAGGTCACGGGTTCAAGCCCCAGCCGGGTTATAGCAAAGACCAACTAAAAATGGTACTTCCCACCTTCTAGCTCGGTGCTCAGCATAATAGAATTGGGGGGGGGGGGAGTTGTTTGTGGCAGCGCCTTGCATGGCAGCAGCCCCTCTGATTCTAGGTGATTAACATTGTAAATAGGAGAAATGTAATTTCGTTCTACTGTTCATGATTGGCTGTATGGATAGAATGACATTAAGGTTGGCTTCTTGTACTTAACTTGGCTGTCCTTTTCATTCATTCATTCATTCATTCATTCATTCATTCATTCATTCATTCATCTTCTTCCACTTAATCCGTTTCGGGTCACGGGAGGCTGGAGCCTATCCCAGCATCTTTGGGCGAGAGGCAGGGTACACCCTGGACAGATCACCAGTCCATCGCAGGGCCAACACAGAGAGACAGACAACCATTCACTCTCACAGTCATACCTAAGGACAGTTTAGAATCCCCAGTTTGATGCCAATTAACCTAACTTGCAGTGGGAGTTTATTCTATGAAATGTAGTGGCATCGCCATCTAGGTGGGGGCGCATGTGGTCACCCACTGCGGCCTTTCAACTGAAACTTGAGAAAAAGCAGAAGAAGATGCCAAGCCCCCAGAGTGCATGCACAGTGCAGAGCAAAAAACCTTGTGCAGTGGCGGAGTGGTTAGCACTGCGGCAGCACAGTAACTCACCCTTGGCCAGGGGATCCCGGGTTCAATCCCAGCCCCCGACCACCAGTGATCTGTGTGGAGTTTGCATGTTCTCCCCGTGTCTGCATGGGTTTACTTGGGGATTTCTCCGGTTTCCTCCTACATGCCAAAAACATGCAAGTTCTGTTAATTGGCATCAACTGGGGATTCTAAATTGTCCTTAGTTAGGGGACGGCAGTGGCTCAGGAGGTAGAGCAGGTTGTCCAATAACCACATGGTTGGCGGTTCAAATCCCACTCTCCCCAGATATCCTGCCGTTGTGTCCCTGGGCAAGACACTTTACCCCAATTGCTCCTGGTAGGTCTGGAAGCGCCATGTTAGGCAGCATGCCACCATCAGTGTGTGAATGTGTGTGTGAATGGGTGGATTGCAGGATCTGTAAAGCGCTTTGGTCATCAAGAGATGAGAATAAAAGCGTTATATAAGTGAATACCATTTACCATTTAGTTATGACTGTGAGAGTGAATGGTTGTCTGTCTCTCTGTGTTGGCCCTGTGATGGACTGGTGATCTGTCCAGGGTGTACCCTGCCTCTCGCCCAAAGATGCTGGGATAGGCTCCAGCCCCCCTGCGACTTGAAAAGGATTAAGCGGAAGAAGATGGATGGATGGATGGATAACTTCTTCTTTCGGCTGCTCCCTTTAGGGTTTGCCACAGCGGATCATCTGTCTCCATCTCACCCTATCCCTTGCATCTTCCTCTGTAACACCAACCCTCTCCATGTCCTTTTTCACTACATCCATGAATCTTTTCTGTGGTCTTCCTCTTTTCCTCCTGCCTGGCAGCTCCATCTTCAACATCCTTTGTCAGATATATCCACTATCCCTCCTCTGCACATGCACAGACCATCTCAGCCTTGCCTCTCTTACTTTGTCTCCAAACTGCTCAATGTGAGCTGTCCCTCTGATACACTCAATTCTAATCTTGTCCCTCCTAGTCACTCCCAATGAAAATCTTAGCATCTTCAACTCTGCCACCTCCAGCTCCACCTCCTGTCTTTTTGTCAGCGCCACCATCTCCAAACCATACACGTGGACAGGGTTGTTGGTGCCCCTCTGTTAATGGGGGAGGGGCCCACAATGGTCACGGAAATAACTTGAATCTGACAAGGGTGGTAATAGGTAAAGAGTCTATGAAGGTTGACCAAGGAAAATCAGATGGTGCTTTCGAACTGTGGTTCAATAGAATTATTTTAGGGAACAAGCTCATGAGACAGGCCTGGACAAAAATGATGATTTAATATTTTGTTGCACAAAATATTTAATATTTTGTTGCACAACCTTTTGAGGCAATCACTGCAATCAAACGATTTCTGTAACTGTCAGTGAGACTTCTGCATCTCTCAGCAGGTATTTTGGCCCACTCCTCATGAGCAAACTGCTCCAGTTGTCTCAGGTTTGAAGGGTGCCTTCTCCAGATGGCATGTTTCAGCTCCTTCCACAGATGTTCAATAGGTTTTAGATCAGGGCTCATAGAAGGCCACTTTAGAATAGTCCAATGTTTGGCTCTTAGCCATTCTTGGGTGTTTTTAGCTGTGTGTTTTGGGTCATTATCCTGTTGCAAGATCCATGACCTGCGACTGAGACCAAGCTGTCTGACACTGGGCAGCACATTTCTCTCTAGAATACCTTGATAGTCTTGAGATTTCATTGTACCCTGCACAGATTCAAGACACCCTGTGCCAGATGCAGCAAAGCAGCCCCAGAACACAACAGAACCTCCTCCATGTTTCACAGTAGGGACAGTGTTCTTTTCTTGGTATGCTTCATTTTTGCGTCTGTGAACATAGCGCTGATGTGCCTTGCCAAAAAGTTCCAGTTTTGTCTCGTCCGTCCATAGGACATTCTCCCAGAAGCTTTGTGGCTTGTCAACATGCAGTTTGGCAAATTCCAGTCTGGCTTTTTTATGATTTGTTTTCAACAGTGGTGTCCTCCTTGGTCGTCTCCCATGAAGTCCACTTTGGCTCAAACAATGATGGATGGTGCGATCTGACACTGATGTACCTTGACCTTGGAGTTCACCATGAATGTGTTTAGAGGTTGTTCTGGGCTCTTTTGTTACCATTCGTATGATCCGTCTCTTCCATTTTTCATCAAGTTTCCTCCTGCGGCCATGTCCAGGAAGGTTGGCTACAGTCCCATGGATCTTAAATTTCTGAATAATGTGTGCAACTGTAGTCACAAGAACATCAAGCTGCTTGGAGATGGTCTTATAGCCTTTACCTTTAACATGCTTGTCTATAATTTTCTTTCTAATCTCCTGAGACAGCTCTCTCCTTTGCTTCCTCTGGTCCATGTTCAGTGTGGTACACACCATGTCACCAAACAGCACAGTGACTACTTGTCACCCTTTAAATATGCCAACTGACTGATTACAAGTTTGTAGACACCTGTGATGTTAATTAGAGGACACATCTTGGTTGAACATGTCCCTATGGTCACAATATTTTCAATCTTTTCTAGGGGTACCATCATTTTTGTCCAGGCCTGTTTCATGAGTTTGTTTTTTGGGGTAGTTCTGTTGAACCGCAATTCAAAGGCGTTGTCTGATTTTCATTGGTTAATTTTCGTGGAGTTTTTGTTTGTTGCCACTTTTGTCAGATTTGGGTTGGTTCTGTGGCCATTGTGGGTTTTTCTTTCATTGGCAGAGGGGTGCCAACACTTTTGTCCATGTGTGTATCTCGCTGTCTTGTAAATCTTCCCTTTCTCTCTTGATGCTACCTTTCTGTCACAAATCACCCCTGACAGTCATCTCTACTCACTCCACCCTGCCTGCATTCTGTTCTTCACCTCTCTTGTGCATTTTCCATTGCTTTGGATGGTTGACCCCAGGTATTTAAACTCATGGCTGCTCTGTTCATTCACAGACCAGAAAATTCACGCTCTTATCCTGTTAAATCAAAGGGAATCTTTGTTCTTTTGCATGTCCTTTTGTTGTTAAAATTGTGTTAACAGGCCTGAGGAGTTGTTAGTTCCTGGCCAGCAGGTCAGTTGGGGTGGGGGTGGGGGGGATCAGTGCTCCTGATAAAGCCACGTCACCCTTTAACCCTTTGGTTTTCATCTCAGCAGCAGCTCTGTTTGAATTGTCCTCAAAAGGGAATATGTAAATCGACAGAGGTGTGAAGTTTGGCCCAGCTGTTCCCACTGATGTCATGGGGGGGGGTGATCTGTTGGGTGTCATGGGGTGTCATGTGTTTACTCATCCTGGGTTAACTGGATTATTTCTGCTGCTGGGGATCACCTATTCCTCTTCTTCTCCTTTTCCCTGCTGATTAATGCAGATCTGCAGGATTTAACACCTCCGAACACCACCACTTAAGGCCCTTTTCCACTAGCCCAGCTCGCCTCACCTCGCTTCGATTCACTACGACACGGTTCGGCCTCGGTTGTGTCTCCATTACAGCTGGGTAAAGCTGGGTTAAGCTGGTGTGGGCGGGATTTTTTTTTACAGCAAGGCGGCGCCACACTCCCGTGACGTAAAACACGCGACCCAAGCAAAACATAACACATAGCGGCCGCACAAGGCGACTCCTCGGTCTGTGGCTTTTTGTCACCGTAAATGCCAAAAAGGACCGCCAGACAAGGGTACAGGCAGTAAGACGAAACACTCTGGAATAGTTCTACAGCTTCTGGGAGAGCCGAAGACGTGAGGATACAAACTAGGTCATATATGACGGTAAGCTAATGGTTGCTAATGCTAGTTTGCTATAAGTACGTTGTACTACACTGTAATGTCTGCAAATTATCGCTGTTAGGTACTAAAATATGTATGCTGTGTGTGTTTCAGATGGCTCTGTTGTGGGAAAATTACCGCTTCAAACGGTCGGTCTGGGCGTTTAACACAGCCCGTCACTGATGTCAACACAGCTTAACAAACGATCAGTGGTTATAGAGCTTAAGAATGTCTGTAGAAATGTTTATTTCCTGTGCAACAAATTGCTCTGATCTGCGAGAAAATCATGGAGAGACTGTTGAGACATCATGGGACGTACCTGCTCCAGCAGCACTGAGTCTGAGGTGGTGTCATAGCAAAAAATGATCAGCTGACACAACTTCATCGCCAGGTTAATAACTATATTAGCCACAAAATATATATTCAAAAAGTAAACAGTACTGAGTTAGGTATAATAAGATACACTACCGTTCAAAAGTTTGGGGTCACTTAGAAATTTCCTTATTTTTGAAAGAAAAGCACTTTTTTTCAATGAAGATAACTTTAAACTAATCAGAAATACACTCTATACATTGCTAATGTGATAAATGACTATTCCAGCTGCAAATTTCTGGTTTTTGGTGCAATATCTACATAGGTGTATAGAGGCCCATTTCCAGCAACTATCACTCCAGTGTTCTAATGGTACAATATGTTTGCTCATTGCATCAGAAGGCTAATGGATGATTAGAAAACCCTTGTGCAATCATGTTAGGTCTGCAAAGCTGTAATTGCTGCAAATGGAGGATTCTTTGACGAAAGCAAAGTTTGAAGGAAAAAATTATTTCAAATAGAAATCATTATTTCTAACCTTGTCAATATCTTGACTATATTTTCTATTCATTTTACAACTTATGGTGGTAAATGAGTGTGACTTTTCATGGAAAACACAAAATAATTGCCTGGGTGACCCCAAACTTTTGAACGGTAGTGTATATTTGACAGTTATGATGCATTTTAGGCCAAAACAAACTTGATCTAGGATTAAAAGCAATTAAAATAATGCAGTCACAAGGTTACATGGAAAATGCTTGATTTACTAGATACATGTACTGTAGAAATATATATTCTCTGCATCAACAATGTACTATACATGCATTCATGTAGTACTGCACTGACAATAAACCTGTGAAGTTTTTGCAGATGTCTCTTTTTTATATGTGAAGGTTACCACCATGTGACATAAATTTAATACTGACAGATTGGAAAAGCTGTCTAAGAACAATCCAGCAGTTTGAGAAATCACTTTTGGTTTGGTGTAAGTCTGTCAACGGGATTATGAACCATAAAGCAGTTTGTGTTAAAATGTTAAATCCCATTAAACTTTAACCCACAGGTGTCCAATCATGTGTCATGGAGGGCCAAGACCCTGCAGGTTCTCTCTTCTACCCAGTCTCTTCAGCAGGTGTTTTCACTGATCTGCAGTCAGTGGAAGAAGTTCAGTGGAATCTGCTGTTGAAGACACTGGTTGGAGGTAAAGCCTGCAGGGTCTTGGCCCTCCATGGCACATGATTGGACACCCCTGCCCAAACCCATTATGATGAAGAGCAGATGCTAATATGACCCAGAATTCCTCCATATACTGGTACTGTCACTAAAGTATGCAGGGTCTTCTGCGGTGGCACATCCAACAATACAGTCTTCAGTTAATAAAATAATTGTTTTGGTTACTTTTCTTAAAAATGAGCCATTATTTTCAAGGTCACCCATTAATGGTTTGTACTATTGACTCTTTTCCCACCAGTGTGTTAGACAAAAATAGAAATCATGATGCAAACACATAAGTCACTAAATTCTTTATTACAATCAGCAGCAAATTCCAGATTATTCAGAATGTGCAAAATTCAAACTGTAAGACTGGGTCACTCAGCAGCTGGGATGTGCAGCTCACACTTGTCCCAGTTCAGCAGATCTTAGGCCTGCATCTCTGTAAATAGTGACGCAAGGTCCAGTTTGGGGTGGATCGTTTCCCTCTTGCCTAGACAAAAGACAGAAATGGGTGGTGGTTAAATAAAGGAAGTTTAAAACATATTTGGGAAATACACTTGTTGCTAAAAGCCAGTGGTGGAATGTGAATGAATGAATGAATCTTTATTTTGGATAGATTAAAAGCAAAGATTAAAAGAAAATAGAATAATATAACAAAGGGGAAAAAAATCTAACAAGGTCAAATTAAACAATAACTCCTCTGATTATACAGTTCAACATAGGTTATCTGAAATGGGTGATGGCTGAAGCTGCAGCTTATATTGCCCACCCATATTCCATCCAAGAATTCAAAAGGAAAACAAAACAGGAGCATTTCCAGTTCCAATGTGAATATAAAGGACTTCGTTGTTGTATTTAACCACAATTTCCATGTAGCTGCACTTCAGTAAAGTCGATTTTACAAGGGCTGCGTTACATTTAAAATCATCTGTTTCTACTGTGGCCTCAGCAATCAGAATGAATTAATACATTCACTTGAATGGAATCTAGTACTTTAACTGAGGGTGTGCATCACCGAGTATGGAGTCGCTCAGTCAAAATATGGAGTTTTTATCAATAAAAGTTTGTCTTGTCTGTAAAAGTGTCTCTTCTTGCCCTGGCTTCAAGTGTGGGCGGTGTTTTGTACTTGTATTGCTAAAATATAAAAGGAAGCACTACAATGGGTCTCAAATATTTGTAATGTGTCCTGTTACTGCATGAGTTTATTGATGATAGACTATAAACTACACATATAAACTAAGTTATATTGATGACTGAACAACTCCCATTCCCCAAAAGATACAGTTATGAGCATAACTCACAAAGGATTACACAAATGATCTGACAAAAAAATAAATACATTAACAAGCGGTTTATTTTACAGTTGATGTGCCATTCATTTTCAATTATTCTGTAATTAATATTCACACAATCAAATAAATCTCAGTTCAGTCCCTTTTATATTAAGTGGAAATTGTGCTACTTTGGTTTTGACACTTTGGTTTTGACACCTATAAAAGCAAAGGATTTCAGTACTTTCCACAGTGGCAAGGTCCGTTGTGGGGCGGCTGCTTTTCCTTTCCTCCTGCCTAGACGTACGACAGAAATGGATGGTGATTAGTTAAAGCAAGTTCAACACTCATACAGACACATCTCAAAAATTATAATATCATGAAAAAGTTCAATATTTTTGTGACTTATTTCAGAAAGTGAAACCCATATATAGATTCATTACACGGACAGTGATATATTGCAAGTGTTTATTTTAATTTTGATGATTATGGCTACAGCCCATATTAACCCCTTGCACTCTGGTCAATTTCCCTAAAAACGCCTAAAAATAACGTACCCAAAGTAAATCAAAAGCTGTTCTTCAACCCTTTGCAGCATCTTCATGGGGTTGGTCTCATTTAAAAGAAAACACTTTGAATTTTTTGACAAAACAGTCATAATCTCTCTAAGTGCTCCTGCCACTGAGTAACAGTCATCTAAACATACTGAACTTGAAGAAAATAAAGTTCGCCTGGGTGTTTTTTTTGGATACAAATGCTTGCAAATAACACACAGCTGTCAGATCCGGGCTGGAAAATGCAACAGAAATGTAGAACCAAGTGTTATCCAGCTGAGGTCAAAATTTTGTAACAATACCAAAAAAAATGAATATATTACACAGCTTTTTTGTCAGGTTGTTCCCAGGCGTTTTTGAACTGTGCCAAATTGTGCCAAATGGCACAGTTTGGAAAAACGTCTATAACTTTTGAATGATTCAATATAGAAGCTTCATGTTGGGCTCTAATGAAAGGTGGCACTCAGGGCTGTGTGTGTGTGTGTGTGGGGGGGTTGTTTATTCATTCATGAATGAATGAATGAACAAACAAGCCCTCACACACAAAGAAGCATGCCACGTAAAAAATGTGTGGCTTTTTTTTTTACAAGAAAAAATAACCTACAGTGCATTAAAAATTATACTAAAATATCTGTAATGTAGAGGTTAACAACTCCCCCCCCACCCCCGCTACAGAGGACGGACATCGTCCATCGCCACATGACGGACCGCGGACCGTGCGCCGCGGTCTACTATGCACAGTTGTACTAAAATATCTGCAATTTATCTGCAATCCGCTACAGAAGAGTAGCAGGGGGGGCGTTCACGGTCTGGACGTGGCGCACGGACCGGTCCGTCATGTGGCGATGATGCACAGTTGTAATTTATCGATCAGTCAAAAGTCATTTTGATTACAATTTTCAGGGATAAAGAATAATTTAGCTTATAACACCTACCTGTCCACAACAGCAGTGTCGCTGGCAAACTTCTCTTCCTCACTGTCAGACGAACATGACGCTGGTCCGCTTGTTACGGACTCGTGGTTCTGGTCACGCGACCTGGTCAAACCATGATTTCATTATTGCGGTTTTGCACTTCCATGATTGCGGTTTTGGTGAATGATTTTTCAAAACAAATAAGAACAGTAGTAAAAAAAAAAGACTGGCAAACGCGTGTGTGTCACCCAGCGGCTTACACAAAACAGATTTTATGCACGGGACGCACGCTTTCAATCGTCGAAGTTCTCTGCTTCAACTGGCTCGCTGTATTCGCAGCCGTTGGTAGGTGGGTCCTTCTTGCTAGGTTTTCAGTCATTGGTTCTTCAAGGTTTCAGAAACCCAATTCAAGGCTCTTATTAGTCGAATGAGAGGTCAATCAAATCTAAACTAATCAAAGCACTCCTTTGGCTTTCTGTTCGCGGCTGTGTCTGTAGTGGAAGAACGGAAATGCAGCTTTTTTTTTTCAGTGCGCTCTGAGACGCACAGTGTGCGTCCTAGTGCGCACGACGCAGAGACGTGACCGCCCGTGGTATCCCGGAGTGCAAGAGGTTAACCAACACCTCAGCGGCCAACATTTCTATTTAAAAACGTAAATTCTATTAAAATAAATAAACGCTTGAAATATATCACTGTCTGTGTAATGAATGTATATAATATATGGATTTCTCTTTCTGAAATGAGTGACAAAAAATATTGAATTTTTTCATGACATTCTAATTTTTGGAGATGTACCTGTATTAGGGAAATACACTTAAAGTCAGTGGTGGGATGTGACAAAAATGCTTCGTTTCCCTGACAAGCACCGCAGGATCCACTCTGTACAGGTACAAATACATTATCAATCCAGGGATTTATGGTGGAACAGCACAACAACACTGTTCCAACACCTTTTATGGAAAATCCACAGAATCGGTGTGTGGGTCTACTCTGACGCTTTAGAAAATTATATGAATGACTTTATAATCACTGGTTTGAAAAAGCACCTGTATATGTCGAGATTTCGGCTCCTGTGGTCCACTTGACCTGCATCCACAATATGAACACTGAGGGAGGCTAAACCCTGGCATGTGGAAACACATTCTAGGAAGAAATTACACAAATTAATGCACAGCACCAAAGTGCAGCATGTACACAAACCAGGACTTTAACCAGGATTAGCATATTTCATCATTTTGCTCTCACAAGCAAATACTTAGGACAAAACAAGCGCGAATCAGCAGTTGGCTACTAGCTAGCTACTAGCTAACACTCGTTAGCCAGCACAGGACGGCGCTGTATGGCTCAAAAAAGTGAGCTTACCACCAACAGGATAAATAAGCGAACAGATGCACAATATTACAAATCACTCACCATCAATGGTTCTCTCACATTCGTCTTCAGCTTGTCCGTAGTCCGGTTCTATGCTGAGCTGCATCTGTATCAGTGCGGGTCGCTCCTCACTGTGGATCTGCCACCAAGCAGAGAAAACCCCGCTCCTCTTCGTTGGACCACGGTGTAGATTTCCGCAAAACCTACAACGCTGTCTGTATTAATATCGTATTTACTCCGTGACCGAGTTAGTCTGTGAAATATTGCAAATGGCGGTCGTGTAAATTCCACTGAAGATGGACGCTTTTGTGATGTTACGCACTGACCAATCAGTGGCTCGCAGTCTGTTGACGTCACATCTCGGCTCGACTCAGCACGGTTGTACCCTGCCCTCGATCAGGCACGAAAATAGCGCCTGCTAACCGGTGCTGGGGCTAATGGAAAAGGCTACAAACGCGGGCTGAGCCGTAACGTGTTGGGCCAAGCGGGGCTAGTGGAAAAAGGCTGAAAAGGCTGTCTTTTAAAAAAATGTTCAACACACGCCAATTTATCACATCCTTTTTCCATGTAAATTAGAAACATTCTTTTGTAAATGTGAGGATTTTTTCATAAATTTGCAGGATTTTCCTGCAGAGTTAGAGCCATTTTACTCAGAATTGTGCAGCTTCTTACTTGAAAATTTGCAGCTTTTATTATTCATAATTTTGCAGCTTTTTCCTCATGACTTTAGAACTTTTCTTACTCTTGAATTTGCAGGGGTTTTTTTTTAAAAAAAAGCTCAAACTTGCAGCATTTTACTCAAATCTTATACGCTATCTGCAGCATTGTAGGTTGTAAACAGTTGGAAATTTACACATTCTTTTGTCTTTTTGCTTAAGTTGCAGCTTCTTACCCATAAAATTCCATTTTTTTTGGTCAGAAATTGGCAGCTTTTAAATGAGACTTACTTTTTGTGTGTGTGTGTGTGTGTATGTGTGTGTGTTAGGTCAGGCATTGGCTTGCTTGATACTGAATAACCATGAAAATTTTTTGAAAAACTTGTCAGATCTGAGGTCCTAAAGCAGACTGAACATGCATTGGATCCTTTGCAGTTTGCATATAGGCCTCACAAAGGAGTGGAGGACGCCACTGTCACTCTGTTTAACATGCTTTTTAAACATCTGCATTTTAATGGGACACACGCCAGGCTGTTATTTGTGGACTTTTCCTCCGCATTTAATACAATCCAACCTCATATTTTAGTTGAAAGGCTCCTGCAACAGTTTGATTTGAGCAATAATCTGGTGGGGTGGATTCTGGATTTCTTAACCAACAGGACACAGAGAGTAAGGGTCAGTGGTACATTGTCTGACCAAAAGTGCTCTTCTACTGGCTCTCCTCAGGGGTGTGTGTTGTCACCACTACTCTTCATCCTGTACACAAACATGTGTCGGAGCAGACATGACAACAGACACATTATAAAGTATGCTGATGATTCAGTTATTGTCAGTCTCCTCCAGGATGGTGAGAGTGGCCACGGCCCAGTAGTTGATGATTTTGTTCTCTGGTGTGAGGATTCCTACCTGCAGCTGAATACGACAAAAACTAAAGATATGATTATTGACTTTAGGAGGAAAACTCCCAGG